>PVJI01009687.1:0-64110 GCA_004026765.1 Micronycteris hirsuta | reverse complement strand
GAGTTAGACTGTGAAACCCAGGGTTCCAGCATGGGGAAATAAAGCATCAAAGCCTCTGACTGAAAACACCTGTGGGGGTTGAGGCAGCAGTGGGAGAAACTCCCAACCTCACAGGAGAGTTCATTGGAGAGACCCACAAGGTCCTAGAACTTACACAAACCCACCCACCTGAGAATCAGCACCAGAAGGGCCCGATTTGATTGTGGGTAGTGGGGGAAGTGACTGAAAACCAGCAGAGAGAGGAGCAAGCGGCATTGTTCCCTCTTGGACCCCTCCCTGACACACAGCATCAAAACCCAATGACGTGGGTTACCCTGCCCTGGTGAACACTTAAGGCTCCACCCCTTACTACGTAACAGGCATGTGAGACAAAAAAAAAATGGCCCAAATGAAAGAGTAGATCGAAGTTCTAGAAAAAATTCAACTAAGTGACAAAGAGATAGCACATTTCAAAATACTGGTAATTAGGATGCTCACAGAATTGATTGAATATGGTTGCAAATTAGAGGAAAAAATGAAAGCTATGCTAAGTGAAATAAAGGAAAATGTACAGGGAATCAGCAGTGACAGGAAGGAAACTGGGACTCAAATCAACACTTTGGAGCAGAAAGAAGAAATAAACAGTCAACCAGAACAGAATGAAGAAAAAAGAATTCAAAAACATGAGGAAAGGCTTAGGAACCTCCAGGACATCTTTAAACATCCCAACATCTGAATCATAGGGGTGCCAGAAGGAGAAGAGGAAGAGCAAGAAATTGAAAACTTATTTGAAAATATAATGACTGTGGGAAGAAGGGTTTTCAGAAACTACTATAAAGGATACATGGACAAAACCAAAGAGGAGGGTGAAAGCAAAGGAGGGAGGTGGGTTTGGCTGGGGTGGGAAGGATTGGTGGGGAGAAAATGCAGACAACTGTAATTGAACAACAATGAAGTAATTTATGAAAAAATATTTTTAAATAAATTCATAAAAGAAAACATAATGAAGGAGAACTTCCCCAATCTGGCAAAGGAAATAGACTTTCAGGAAGTTCAGGAAGCTCAAAGAGTCCCAAAGAAGTTGGGCCCAAGGAAGCACACACCAAGGCACATCATAATTATATTAGCCAAGATTTTAAAAAGATAAGGAGAGAATCTTAAAAGCAGCAAGAGAAAGGGAGACAGTTACCCACAAAGAAGTGCCCATAAGACTGTCAGCTGATTTCTCAAATGAAATCTTGCAGGCAAGAAGGGGCTGGAAAGAAGTATTCCAAGTCATGAAAGGCAAGGACCTACAACCTAGATTACTCTATCCAGCAAAGCTATCACTTAGAATGGAAGGGCAGATAAAGTGCTTCCCAGATAAGGTCAAGTTCAAGGAGTTCATCATCACCAAGCCATTAATATATGAAATGTTAAAGGGACTTATGTAAGGAAAAGAAGGAGTACAAAAACTATGAAGAGTAAAATGACAACAAACTCACAACTATCAACAACAGGACCTTAAAAACAAACAAACAAACAAACAAACAAACAAACAAAAACTAAGCAAACAACTAGAACAGAAACAGAATCGCAGAAATGGAGATCACATGGAGGGTTATCAGTGGGGGAGTAGGAGGAGGAGAGAGGGGGAAAAGGTACAGAGAATAAGTAGCAAAAGTGGTAGGTACAAAATAGACAGGGGAGGTTAAGAATAGCATAGGAAATGTAGAATCCAAAGAACTTATATGTACAACCCATGGACATGAAGTATAGGGGGGGAATGCAGGTGGGAGGAGGTGTACAATGTGGAGGGGAATAAAGGGGGGTAAGTGCAACAACTATAATAGCATAATCAATAAAATGTATTTAAAAATATTTTAGACTTTTTTCAAAAGTGCAGAAGTTATATATTATTTAAATATGTTAAATATATTACAGTATTATTTATAGATTAGAATACTATTTTTGTGTAGAAAATGAGCTTAGTTTTGAAAAACTCAAGAAACTCTAATTAGAAACAAAATTCATTATCTATAGTGGGTGAGTGAGAATGGGGAGGAAGTAAGACTGCTCTACAAATAATTGTTACATGGTTTTGACCATTGAGTCATGTAATCCTTTTGCATATTCAAAAGTAAAAGTAAATTAAAAAAAGATGAAAAAGCAAGTCATAAAGGTGAATGCCAACAGAAATAAATAAGCCTAACAAAATACTGAAAGACATGGAAGACACCTAAATGCGTAGCAATGAGATTGGAGAAACTATGACTTATCACCTCACAGTACAGTACTACATCGTACTACATGATCACAGGTGGAAAGCAATAACGTGATCACACACACAAAGAAAAAAATATTTTGAAGTAACTACTGAACACAGCATTCTAGTTGTATACACATCATGGCATATATTCTAAGATTTTTTTAAATACAAAAAACCTTTATTTCATAAATTTGTTGTTAAAGGTATTGATATAGTAATTCTGAAACTTTTTATTGTATATAGTAAATGGGTAAATGAATAAATACAGCAACGTTTTGGAGGACTGGTTTCTCAATGAGGAGAATGAAGAAGGTAGGTGATGTTCTATTTCAGTTAGAGGTGTCGACACAAATTCTAAATTTTGTAATATGTTTCCTAGCTCTGTCCACTGAAAAGGCCTAAAGGAAATGACACCCAGCAGATTAAATGATATCCTTAGAGAAACTTCATTCCCTTCCCCGTTACTCCACTCATTTCCCATCTTCTTCCCATCGGTAATCATTCCCATTTGTTTCTGATTCATTCTTATTGAGTTTCGATTTGCAAAATAAGCAAATACGCGTGAGCACATGAAACATTCTTATTTCTCCTTTCTCATACAAAAAGTGGCATATAATGAAACTTAGTGCCCAGTACTTGATCTCTAAATACTAGTGCTCACCAAAAGAAACTAGGGTTCCTTAAAAACATGACTGATTCGAGATCTGTGGTGAAGAAATTACAAAGCAAGCTTGGAACGTTTTCTGTGCTAGAAAACAAGGGAGACTCAAAGACTGAGGGGGATATATCCAAAGGACATAAGAGCTGGCTTGCAGGGCTCTGATTAGAAAAATGTTGGACAACTTGAGCATCAGAATTACTAGTGAAGGAATGGCTACACTACATTGAATGTAAAAATCCATAAATTTATAGCGATAAGAGACAGAAAAGAGAAAGGGAGATTGCCATCTAATAAAGGCAGAAAGAATGAGAATTAGAAAAGTCACCATTTTGTAGCCATCAATGTAATAATTGATTCAGGTAAGAGTCATCAATGGATGCTAAAACCATTAATTGGGTTAAAGATTGTTAGGGAACAATCTGTCACCATCACAACCAAGTTTACTTAAGTATAAAGAAGTTTATACCTTTTACCTTTAAACTAGATACATCTAGATATACCACCTTATTCTAGTGATCAAATTTTGCAATACCAATAATGGAACTACCTGATGTTACATGCTTCCTTATATGATGCATGAGACATTGCATCAACCATGTAGTATTGTTGCTAAACTGAACTAAAAATAAATGATAACCAAATGTGGTACCTAATCCTTGATTAGATTGGGAGATGCGAGTGAGGGCAAATAACCTTAAAGAAAATATTTGAATTAATTAGGATAAGTTGAAACTGGGCTATGCATTAAATAGTATTATTGTACTTACATTAAATCTCTTAGGTATAATAATAATGGTGGTGTTGTTCTGTAGGAAAATAGTCCTGGTCTTAGTTTAGGGATAAATTGCCAGGATGTCTGCAACTTCCTTTCAAGTAACTGAGAAAAAATTTTATGTGCATAGAGTGAAAGACACGGAGCTAAAGCAAGAGCAAGAGAGAGAAAAGTAGCACAAATGTGGAAAAATATTAACAATTGATAAATTCAAGTGTGGATATATCAATGCTTATTTTATTATTGCAATCCTTCTACAGGTTTAAAAGTTTTCCAAGTAAAACTTGAGAAAATATACAAAAATTAGAAATAGTAGACTTTAAATGAGTGAACATGAGAAATTTAAATTTTAACATGATTTATAACTATAACCATGCAAATTACTTCTATTGTAAAAGACTGAGTAGCTGAGCAACAGGAATGATGATAAAAGTGCAAAATGTTAAAAGAGAAAAAAGGTTAAATATTATGTTTTTTGAGCATTGAAAAAGCATACAATTTTAATAAAGAAAATTCAATTTCCTCATATCTCTACTAAATAAATTTTGAAAAAATTAAAGACCATTATTTGGGACTTCCAGTTCAAGAAGAAAAATTTGACATATACATTTAGCTCTACTGTCTCCTAGATTCCAGGTTTATTTTATTTTAGCTTTTGGAATGAACCCATGAGGACAAAGAGTGTTGGAGAGGAAGCTACAATAACAAAATTTTGAAGGCTAAAAAATAGATTGGCAGGCAGTACCTGACTCAGCAGTTGGGAGAGTGCTGAACTCTAAACTTGTGATGAGAAAAGACAAAGCAACTCAATTTACACTGCAGAGCCTCCAAAAGACTCAGAAAATTGGCAACACGAGCTATTTTTGGAAGTGGTGGTGAAGGTGGCTTAAAAAGAAGAAGATGGGCTGGAAGTTTGTTTAAAAAGCAGAATCTCTTTTGTACTTTTAGTAACTATGAGTCTGTCCCTTCCCTATAAACCAGACATGTATCCTCTGGAAAGCATAACATAGGCATGTTGAAGGTAAGAGTACCATACTACAAACAGAGCTTACATCAGGCTATTGAGAACTGACCTCCAACCTTCTTTCCCCACTTTTCTTCCAGTTAGCTGGCAGTCAGGAATTTCACCACCACACAGGAAATTAGAAGAATCTACACTCATGTGACCAACCCAAAGAACAGACTCAAAGACGGGGGATTTTCCCTGAATGGCAGCCCAGGCCGATCCTGCTAGCAGGACAGCCACAGTGGACAAGTTCCACCACATAAGCTGTTAAGTGCCCCAGACTTAAATATGGTCAGACAATCAAGGATCATGAGATTCTGAGAAAGCACTTAATGTACAAGACACAGCTCAAAAGAACAGAGAAAGAAAAGTAACTGAGGAAAATAAACAATTCAAAACAATAAAGCTTAGTAAGGAACTATCATTAAAATTCTCAGAGAATTGAAACTGTACACATGAAACAAGATACGGAATGCTCTAAGAAAGGAACACAGAAAATTTTAAAACTCAGTAGGAATAGAAGATGTAACTAAGGGGGTAAATTCAGAAATTAGAACAAGAAGGCAAATAGAAAGTAGGAGAAGAAAATATAAGAAAATTTTAGAACTAATCACACATTCAGATAATAGTTTCAAAGGAAGTAAAGATGATGAAAGAGAGGAATTCATTAAGATAATCATAATAATAACTTAAGAAAACTTTCCAAAACTGAAAGCCATGAGTTTCTAATTAGGATACAAACCTCCTGTTAGTTCTCCAACTAAAAAAATAAATAAATAAGCTTAGGTCCACCTCCTCTGCAGTCATCTCATTTCTCTCTTTCTATTTCTAATTAAACTCTTTGAAATAATTGATTCAGCTGGCTCTAATTTCCTCTTGCCCATTTGCTCTTCAATGTCCCCAGTTAGGGCCATTGATGCACAAATGCACTGAGACTGCTTTTCTCAAGGACACTATGACTTTCAAGTTGCTCAATCCAATGGACAGTTTTCTAGCCTCCACCACTCCTCTCCACATATGCAAGCCCTCAAATTTTGCCCAACTCTTTGGATGAAACTTTCCTCTTTTCTATTGCATAAATAAACAAACAAATAAACAATTGTAACCAATTCTGAGCCTTTTCTCTTTCACATATACCCATATCCATACCACCAAAAAAAGCCTGTTGGTCCCAACTTCAAAAGGAACCAGAATTTGGCCAAATGTTTCCTATATGATTTTGAATAAAAACAAAAGTATGTTCAATGACATATAAGGCCTTATGTGATGTGACTCCTCTTACCTCTCATACCTCATCTCCTCTGCTGGCCACTTTGCTCACTCTGTTCTAGTCACACTGGTCTCCTTGTTGTCCCTTGAGCACACTAGGCATTCTATGTCCTAAAAGCTTTTACATTTGTCCTTGAAATGCTCTTCTTCCAGGTCTCAGCATCACTTTTTCCATTAGCTCCTTCATGACTTAACTCAAATGTCACCTTGGTGTGGCACTTCTTGATCACCTTGTTTAAAATGGCATCCATCCCAACTCCCCATCTACCAGAATTCCCTGTCCCTCCTTCCCATTTTATTTTTCTCCATTGTATTTATTATTATTTAATATACCACCTTCCTTGCTTATTTTATATATGGTTTTCCCTCTTACTAGTATATAAACTCCATGAGGGCTGGGAGTATTTTGTTTTGTTCTGTGCTGCATCACCAGCATGGCATGGCACATAGTAAGGAAAAAAGAAAAAGAAAGACTCTACAGACTTGCATAATAGAAGGTAGATGTAATGGAATAATTTCTTTAAAATTTCTTAAACTTTTTGTCTTTGTAGAATTCTATACACAAACTGTCAATTAAATGTGAATTTATACTAAAAACACATAAATGTGCCTTCAGGACTTTGTACTAATTATTCTCTCTGTACGAAATATTCTTCCCCAAAGTAATATTATGGCTAACTGCTGTACCCTTTAAGACATTTCTCACATGTCAGCTTCTCAGCAAGGCTACCCTAACTTTCTCTAACTCTATCCCAGTGCTCCTAATTCCAGTGCACTGCCAGCTCCAGGCAACAGGACCTCTAACCTGGCCTAGGCTTTGTGGGAGCCAGTGTATCTCACACATATGTGTGCACACACACACGCACACACTTAAAGAATATATGGACACTTCTGCCTGTTGGAATCTGGTCCTCCAAGCTGACCTAGCACTGTCTATCACTGTAAACACCCACTCTCATGAATAACACCATTCAGACCCCCAAAATGCATCTCTCCATCCCTTTTCCTATGTCCTTGAAATAAAAGAAAACTGTGAATGTGTGAAGGTTTGTGGACTGGGCTACTGCCAATACCAAAGAGGGGCACTGCTTTGGAGTGCAGGGAGGATCTGAGCAGCAGAAACACTTCAGTAAGAGACAAATTAATTAACTTGCCGAATCTTTTCTCCCACATAGTATAAATGAAATAGATTCTTACATAAGAAAGTAACATTTTCCAGTGGTGCTGTACATCCACTTTCTTATTTCTATTTGAATTCCAAGTTAAGGTTCAAAATACTCACAAATTCAAGAGCTAACCACAGCAGTTGCTCATGGCAGCTAAAGAATAATTTCCACTATGAAACAATTCATATTGCTCTCAACTTTGTACTTGTGTATATGTAGGTCTAGAGATAACATAAGTCACATGTGATGCCAATTAAGCGGGTTCTCTCACCTGAGCTCTTGCTTCAGGCTCCACAGATGTTAGGGGCATGACTGTCTGATACCCTCATCCTTCTGTGCTTTTATTCTTTCCTTGGCCCTTGCCAATTTCTAAAATACTATGTAATTCACTTATTCATTATGTTTATTTTTGTCATCAGACTTTCTCTGCTAGAATGTAAGGTCCTCAAATGCAGGGATCTTGGATTTTTTTTCACTGATAAGTCTCAAATGCCTAGAACAGTGCCCAACACTTAAAAAATAGTTTTTTTTCTTAGAATTCTTAGTAAGTGCTCAATGAAGTTGAATAAGTAAATAAGTGAATGGGCTAATTCTATATATCTTCTTTCAAGAAGCAATTGAAGAATGAGCACTCCCAAAACAAGGAACAATTCAAATAATAGAAACATATTGGGTTCAAAAAACATAGAATCAGAACTTCTGGCCAAGATGGAGTCTTAGGTAGATACACTTTGCCTCCTCACACAACCAAAAGAATGACCATAACAAATTTAAAAACAAAAACTAAGCAGAACTGACAGAAAATTGAACTGTATAGACGTCCAACAACCAAGGAATTAAAGAAGAAACATTCATCCAGACTGGTAGGAGGGGTGGAGACCAGATAGGCAGCCGGGGCAGAGATAGGCAGCCAGGGTGGAGGACTAAGGCAGGTGAGGCAGCAGCTGGCAGACTAGGCAGTCCCACATTTGTGTGAAGATGAACCAGGAAGAACAACTGAGGAGCGAAACAGACCACACAACCCAGGGTTCCAGCATGGGGAAATAAAGCCTCCAAACCTCTGGCTGTAAAAACTTGTAGGGGTTGCAGCAGTAAGAGAAACTTGCAGCCTCACAGGAGAGTTCATTGGAGAGACCCACAGGGTCCTATAATGTACACAAACCCACACACCCAGGAACCAGCACCAGAAGGGCCCAATTTGCTTGTGGGTAGTGGGGGAAGTGACTGAAAGCCAGTTAAGAGCCTAGCAAGTAGCACTGTTCCCTCTTGGACCCCTCCCCCACATACAGTGCCACAACACAACTACACAGGCTTCCCCAAACCTGGCGAATACCTAAGGCTCTGTCCCTTAGAATGTAACAGGTACACTGAGACAAAGAAATATGGCCCAAATGAAAGAACAGAGAAAAACTCCAGAAAGAAAGCTAAGCGATGAGGAGATAGCCAACGTATCTGATGGAGAGATAGCCAACATATCTGATTTAGATAATCAAAATACTCACAGAACTGATTGAACTTGGTCGAGAAATGAAAGAGCAAATGAAAGATTCCCAAAGTGAAATAAAGCAAAATATTCAGGGGACCAAAAGTGACAGGAAGGAAACCAGGACTCAAATCAATGATTTGGAACAAAAGGAAGAAATAAACATCCAAACCAGAACAGAATTCAAAAAGAAACAAGAATTCAAAAAAGTGAAGAGAACCTCTGGGACAACTTTAAACATTCCAATATCTGAATCATAGGGATGCCAGAAGGATAAGAGGAAGACCAAGAAATTGAAAACTTATTTGAATAAATAATGAAGGAAAACTTCCCCAATCTGGCAAAGGAAATAGACTTTCAAGAAGTCCAGGAACCTCAGAGAGTCCCAAAGAAGTTGGATCCAAGGAAGCACACACCAAGGCACATCATCATTAAAGTTGCCCAAGATTAAAGATAAGGAGAGAATCTTAAAAGCAACAAGAGAAAAGTAGATAGTTCCCATAAGACTATCAGCTAACTTCTCAAAAGAAACCTTGTAGGCAAGAAGGGGCTGGAAAGAAGTATTCCAAGTCATGAAAGGCAAGGACCTACATCCAAGGTTACTCTATCCAGCAAAGCTATGATTTAGAATGGAAGGGCAGATAAAGTGCTTCCCAGATAAGGAGAGCACTTCCAGTCAAGTTAAAGGAGTTCATCATCACTAAGCCCTTATTATATGAAATGTTAAAGGGACTTGTCTAAGAAAAAAAGAAGATCAAAACTATGAGCAGTAAAATGACAACAAATTCACAACTCTCAACAACTGAACCTAAAACAAAAACAAACTAAGTAAACAACTAGAACAGGTACAGAATCACAGAAATGGAGATCACATGGATGGTTATCAGAGGGGAGGTGGAGGGTGGAGAATAGGGGAAAAAGTACAGGGAATAAGAAGCACAAATGGTAGATACAAAATAAACAGGGGGGAGGTTAAGAATAATATAGGAAATGGAGAAGCCAAAGAACTTATATGTAGGACCCATGGACATGAACTAAGAGGGAGTGGAATGCTGGGGTGGGGGGCAGTGCAGGGTGGAGGGGAATAAAAGGGAGGAAAAAATGGGATAGCACTGTAATAGCATAATAAATAAAATATATTTTGAAAGCTCTAGCTGTGTAACAGGCCTGGAGATGCTCAGTTCACACTGGAGCAGGTTGGAAGGCTAGAGAGATTTCAAAAAGATGAAACTGACTAAATATCTAACATGGTTGAACATATTGAAAGAAAATTTATGCAACTGAGGAAGTACTTGAGGTTGAATTATTGACAATAACAGAGAAAAATAAATATGCAAGACAATTATTAACTCCAGGGAACAACATGTTAGAAGAGGAAAACTAGGCACAGGGACCACAGGGCTCAACATAGTTATACTAATGAAAACCTAAGTTTCAATGTGAATGTGCAGTGGGGAACCAGGGAGAAAGGCAGCCCAATTCTCATTTCCCATATGGAGAGTCAAGAGATCATGCCTGAAGCGAAAAACTCAAGAAATAGTAATATAAGAATTGTATTTACCAATGTGGCTTAAATACCCAAAGAATCAGGTAAGAGACTAGAAATGGACTGTTTCTGGAAAGAGGGGAATGGATGGAGGGACATGGGGAAGACTTCAGCTGTTCATTATAAACCTGAAGGAATAGCTGACTCTCTAAATCAGGGGTGTCAAACTCATTTTCACCGGGGGCCACATCAGCTTTGCTGTTGCCTTCAAAGGGCGAATATAATTTTAGGACTGTACAAATGTAACTACTCCTTAACAGTTAAGCAAAAGCTCGGCTCTGCCACCAGGTAGAAAAAGGTGCCAGGCCGGATAAAACAAGGTGGAGGGCCAGGTTTGGTCCACAGGCCTTGTGTTTGCCACTTGTGTTCCAAACCATATGCATATAAAGCTTTTATAAAGATAAAAACTAAATTAAACACAAACAAACCCTCTAACTCACCTAAATGTGAATAGACATATAGATATAAATGGAGAGAGGAGGTCTGCATGCCAGTCACAGACTATCCTTGGTAGCCAAAGTGCCCCTGCAGAAGGGAGTGAGGTGTAGGCATGGGAAGGAGGGCAGGTAACTTTCGTGTTTTGTTCCATTTATTTTTATATTGTTTTATTTGAGAAATTAGTGCAAAAGGTAAAATACCTGGGGTGAAGGGACGAATTCCATTTTGAAGGAGTATCAAATAACAGCTATATGGAGCAGACCCTGATCTAGCTATAAATGAAAATAGGAGACAGAGCGGGAAAAGAAGCCTGAGGGCTCAGTGAAGATAGGATAAGGTTAGAAGGATAGAAGGATGAGACAGAAGTTTTCCGGAGCCCAGAGCCCAGAAGAAAACCTTCTGGGTTTACAAAGGCACAGTGCTTCTACAGAGAGACTGGACCTCAGACCCTATTTTGGTGGAACCCAGAACCATTTCTTTGCAGTCAAAGGCAACAGCAAAGCCACCAATGTAATATGCCCCAACCCCATCTTATACTAACTAGGAGAGTTTAGGTTTGCATCAGTCTGTGTTTTTGTTTTGTTTTGTTTTTAGAAAAAAAAAAAAAAAGTGCCTTCCTAGGAATGGGCTGCATGAAGCCTGCTTCCTGCCCTCTGGCCAGCCTCACAGATGGGCCACTTGGGCCAGCAGCCACCAGCCCTGCCCTTGACTATTCTCAGCCCACTCAGCCCTGGCCTGCTCCCCTCCCAGAGGCCCCCCAGGAGCTGGAGTGTTGTGGACCATTACCTCAGAGCATTGCTTCTGCTGCAGGGCAGCTGGCTGGCCCCAGGAGATGCGGGCCTCGGCAGATGTTACATCTCCCTCCCCACCATCACCAGTGTTCTCGTGGACAAATCAGGGACATCAAGTAGGCCAGCAGGATGCCTGAGAGGCAGTGCCTTTACCTGAAAAAACACTTCCTGCAGAGTGGTCAGTCAGAAAAGAAAGAAAATATGCTGTTTTGTGAGATTTGCTAGATTTGATTGTGCTTGGGGTGGGGTGTCTGAAGAAGGAAAAGGACTGTCAATCACAATAAATTATCTATGCCTACATTAAGCCTTGCTTATTTTATTTATTGACTCAATCAATAATAACTGAGAAAGAGTGTGTAATTGCTAACATGTGTGGCTTACTTCATGCTAATAATACTGCATATCTATTATCTCAGTTAATTATCACAAATTTATGAAGTAGGCACCATGGTCACCTTAATTTTATAGATGGGGAAATGAGAATTGGGTTAAATAATTAGCCCAAGATGACAAAGACATCTGAATGCCAATACTAAACCATTTGTCCCTAGTTCTTAAATTTACATTCTACTATGTCACATAAAATTAGAGGCAGGTTTTGAGCTATGTACTCTATGCCAGAAAAAATAAGTTTCTATTTACTCTAGGCTCTGGTCTTTCCAAACCTTTTGCAGTGTGAGGACAATGAAGTTAAGATCACACAGTTGGGGATGGGGTAGAAAGGTACTAATGTGGTATACTCAGGGTAAAGAGTGAATCCAGACTGTGCTCATTGGTGGGAAGGCAAATCCATTAATGCAGGCCTGTCTCTCATTGGTTTAGGAAGCATGTCAGTGAGCATGCAAGAAGCTGGCCTTCAGCCCCTGTAGCTGGTAAGGGCAGGCAGAAGGAATGGATGGGATTGAAAGTTTGGGGAAGGAGGGAGTGTCAGTGGGTTAGCTAGAGAAGGCTACCTGAGATACCATCAGAGCCAATGAAGGTTTTTGAGTAGGGCAGAGTCACAATGAAGAAGAAATTTGTATAGCAACTATGTATATATATAGCATTTATATGCAAAATGGAATGAAACAAGGAAAGATGGTAATTAAAGAAGTAGTTCAAATGGTCATGAAGCCATTCTTATAAACCTTAAAGGCCTCATGGCTATGAAAATAATGGAAATGACATTTAAAATGATCAAAACAGTCTTGCGAAAGAAAGAGAACCCAGCTTCCACCACCTTCTAAGAGATGCCCTCTGACCTGCTTCCCTGCCTGCTTCCTTCTTCACTCCCTCTGTCCTCCTACAGGAGAGTTGTCTGTTGACAGTGACCGCAGTGGGGGCAGGAAGCCAAGGATCATATCTTTTCCATGTGGACCGCTTTGCAATTGCCCAGTGCCAGCAATACATACGCAGCTCTGTGTAGAGAGGAGTTTGCATTGAATCTGTTAGAAAGGAAACTCCAAAAACCTCTGTCAGAAATGACAGCTCTTGACAAGATGAAAGGAGGTGTCTTGCTCAGATCTTCACTTAAAACAATCTGGAGTTCCATTAGTATTCATTGAGGAGATGCAGCATGGAACAAGTACAAGCCCATGAATAAAATTAAAGCTGGTATTGACTCTCAGCGCAGATGGAGGGTGGGAGGAGGCTGCCAGGCGCTGGCCAGGCTCTGACGTCTTTGATGCTTAGTGGCCAGGTGTGACCCATCCAAAGCGTTGCAGGTATGTTTTAATCTGGCTGGTGTCAACAACTGCCTCACCACTATGCCTTTAAGCCAACCCACACCCACCTTCTGCATTCCAGGAGTGAAAGCAGGCACAGACACCCCATTTGTTCTTCCTGATGGTCGCCCCAGATGGATCCTATCCTGGTGCTGCCTCCATTTGGCCCCATTCTGTGCTATGATTTTAACCCTGATCTTTGAACTCCATGTTTTTATTTATTCTTACTAATTCTGATGCTTGTCTCTTTTTAAGGCCATGGGTTTATGTGCTTTCTCCTCCCCATCCAGCCAATTCACTCAACTCTAGACCATGAAATATACTGGCCTGTCTTTCCACTGAACTCCAAGCCCCAGCTTCAAATCTGGTCTGCTTTGCTCACCTGAAGCTTCTTTGTTTGGCTTCACACAAATGGGCAGTAGGGTAGGAGCATCTTCCCAAAATTGTCCCTTGCGAAGTCCATTAGGTTAGACCTCATTACAGTCCTCATTTTCCTGCCGAAGCCCCAAGTGTATAATGCCCACCTAGGAGTAATCAGGCAGGGGAAGGGAGAAGAGCTCCCTAGAAGGTGCAATTCTCCCAGGAAAAAAGAGTTGAAAAGTCCCACTTGCCTTTTCTTGGCTCCCTTTTGTGGTTCCTACACCATTAGGGTGGCCTGTCTCTCTGGAGGTCTGATATGTCCTTAGCACTTACTTGCAGGGCCATATTAGCCCCAAGTTGTGTTTGCAGCTGTAGCCACAAGCTCCAGAAGGTCCCCTATTCTAGACAATACCTCCATCTGTGATCGCTGCCCGTCTGTTTCCCATTTCCTAGACCTGCCTGAGCAGCTGTCTCCAATGAACCACAGACAAGTTTTCTGCTCCAGAGCATACGAATGGAGCAGGGCATCACTGAGTGCAGTGCCCACTGCCGTGGCACCCGTGTGCTGGGAGTGTGCTGGGTGAGGCGGGGAGCACACTGGCCACTTGCCAGGGGCGCTGCCCTGCACTGGGAGAGCCTCATCAGCTAACCTGCAAAATGACAAAGACACCATTTCCAGACATTCTTTATGTAGCTGTTCAGGTTCATTTTATGAGAAAGAACAGAAATTACTCTCAGTAATGTGCAGGGACTCCAGAAAAAGAAATTCCAGGTCCACGTGGCCTCACAAACACCGTACTCTTCCTGCTCTGTAGCCCAACCTCACTCCCCTGTCCTTTGCTTTACTCCCACCTCACACTACAGCACTCCCTTCTTCTCATCGTTGCTTCTCTGCTTCGAAACAAACTCACTGGTTTGACTTGACCATGGTTCTGCTTTTCAGATGACATGTGCGAGGCTCTTGGTCTGACCCAGGACAGAGAAAGACCAAAGCCCTTCATTCCTATAAACGGACCTCAGGGACCCTCCTCTCAGTAAGGCTTGAGAACCCAGGCCCTGGAAGTAGTGGGACTGGGACTTTGGAGCTCTGGACAGCTACTGTCTGCACATGTTTGTTCCCACTGAGAATCTCTGTTGCCTGTAGTCTAGGCATGAAAAGGATGGGGTTGTAACCAGTTTGGAAGGAGTAACTAACTCTTCTCCTTCTTGTCATTTGGTTAACTCCAGGTCCCTGCAAAATGATTAAGATCTAATGGGGTGCCTCCCTTAACTGAGCTGCATTTAACGTCACTTCTATACCCCCATCACCTTCCAGAAGCTGCTACCAGAAGACACAGCTGGAAAAGTTGGGTGATGGTCACCTTGGTGATAGAGGTGGAGACCCTGGTGATATCAACCAATCATAAAGTTCCAGAGGGTGTCTAGATCTGGACATAGGGGGCTCCAGGATCTAACTCAAGTCTCACCACCACCACGATGCTTTCCTGAGCAACTCGCGGTGACCAGACCGCTCCTCTGAATGATGTGTTTGGCCCGCTCATCAACAGCCATAGCAAGTCCTTCTGGAGACCTGACCATGTGCTGTGCACTGCACCACGCGCTTTGCTGGTGTTATAAACCCACCGGGTCTCCACAACAGCACTGCGGAGGTTCTGTTGCCAGCATCTCTATATTTGAGGTGAAGAAATGGGCAGAAAAAGAGAAATTAAAAAAAAAAAACTGGCAGAGAGGTGAGAAGTTACTTTCTGCACTGGCAAGTAGTGGTGCCTGAATTTGAAGCCTGGAAGTCTGTCTTTACAATTCAGGCCCCATAAGTGCCGGAATAAAATATGTCTTTGTCTGTTTATTATGTGTTGCTTTTGCTTCATTTGAAGTTATTTTTGGTGCTTATGCTTCATCTTTAAATTAGAACATCAGGTATTTAAAGGCACGTAAAGGCCAAGATTGTGTTTGATACATCTTTGTATTTCTCATGGTGTCTTACATATACCATCACTGAAGAAATGATTACTGGTTAACATGGTGAAGAAAGAAAAAAGGAAATAATCTAACCAATTTCAATCTTTTCTGTAACTTATTTGCCTCCTAAGAATCCCTCCAAGAATATATGTTACTCCCCCAGGAGAAGTTATTTTAAAAACTAAATAACCAAGTACTTAAGAAGAATTCATCCCTCCTGATGAACTAATGCTCATGCTGTTTCCCTTTTTATTCCTGCTGCCAAGAAACTCAGGGGTATGTTTTTTCTGCAGAAGCCTTGTTATACTTAGTCTAAATATTCTGCTAAAATTATACCCCCATTGATTCTTTGACCTTAAATATGTTATCCTTGTATTAATAGTTTTATGAATTTTTTACCCATGCACTTTATTGTAAGCTGTCTCACTTTCTATTTGGAAGTCTAGTAGCAACCTACAGTTGATGTGCCTCCATTTCCTTATCTGTAAAATGGAAATAACAACAGTCCCTACTTCACAGGGTTGTTGTGAGGATCAAATGAGTTGAGGCATGAAGAACTCTTTAGACAGAGCCTGGCAATTAATCAACACTCAAATGGTGAGGAAGATGAAGAGAGGGAGGAAGGACAAGAGGGATATTCTTCTGGGTGTCCATAGAGCATTGATGTGCACAGATATTGAAAATAATTTATGTGTCTAGGACACGACTCTTTCCTGAACTCCAGGCTTGTATATCCGACCCTATGTCTGTAACCTTTACTTCTATAGCCAATAGACACCACAAACGTGTCCAGAACAGAACCCTTAAACTACCATCCCAAATGTTTTCTGCCTATAATCTGTCTCGCTTCATGTAACGGCAATTTTACTCTTTGTTACTCAGGCCAAAAAATTAAAAATTATCTTTAAGTCCCCTTCTCTCACACTCCACAACCAGTCTGCCAGGAAATCCTTTGGTTCAGCCTTCACAGTAGACCCAAAGTCAGTCATTTCTCACCCCTTCATTGCTGTCACTCACCCCCTTTCATATTGTCACCCACCTCAAAGGTACCTGGGGTCCTGCAATAGCTTCCTAATGGGCTCCACCTTCCCTGCCCCCAGACCCCTGCAGTCCATTTTCAATGTGCGATCCTGCTAAAACTTAACTCAGCTGCTCATTTCACTCAGTAGAAGCCAGAGTCTTTATTATGCCTTTATACCTGAAACATTGTTTTTAATGAAGCATTGTTATAGCTTATTAATTATTTATATACAATGTATTTCTTGATTACTATTTATGTTCTGTTTTCATCTGTAGAAAATCTCTCTCTCTCCCCCTCTCTGTTTTTCTAGTTTTATATTATAAGAGGTTTTTGGTTTTTTGTTTTAGAATGGGTACTATTTGGGTATATGTGTACATAACTATTTTCCAAACAAGATTACAGGGTAACCTTCATGAGCTCTCATTTCCTTTACCCTTATAGAACTCAAAATCTCTTTGTGGACTGAATTCATTAATAAATGAACACGCAGTGATTTTTTAAAAAATGATGTTTTAAATTAGGAGCTTGAGAGAATACCCATCCCCCATCTACCCTACACAGGTACTAACTGATTTTCTAAGTTCTTCCAAGCCAATCAGAACTAGTATGACTATAGCTTTAGTTCATCTTTTCCATTATTTGTCCTGTGCAACAGTGGTTGCAACAGAGTTAGAAAGCAAGTGTCTCTCCCCACGAAGCACCAAGGGTGTTCATATGAAGCAGCATGTCTCTCAGGCTGCAGAAAAATGGGAGAATACAAAAGCCAGACCCTGGAGGGCCTCTGGCCTGCTCAGAGACCAGAGCAGTGCCAGCTTCCTGGAGTTGTGCTTGGAGTTAAATCCATAACACTCACGACCAGGTTGTAAATTTCAGGCCATAGTTCATTAACTACAGAAGTTCAAAATGCTACCCCCTGCTCACCCAGTCAATGCAGCTGAGAGTTTTCCTGGCATGTGATGATCCATCAACAATTGGATTCCAATATCTTTTGCTTCATTAATAGAGTCACACGGGCCCCTCCTATGGAGCTGGGTAAGGCTCCTGTGTACACACCTGCTTGGCTGGGCTGCACCTTAAACTTCAGTTAGAGGCAGACCCCAGGTACGCCTCCTCCTGATCTCGCCAAGCCTAGAATCTCCAGTTTGACTGGTTAACATCCAAACGCCTCCTGTAGGGGCTGGTTTAGTTTCGATGAAATGATTTCAAGGCAGCGCAAAACTGAGGATACACTGTGCAGCTTTAGGAATTTGTATTACCTCCTAAAACTTACACCTGGGACCTAGTTTGCTTTCAGCTTAGTTTTCTACAGTCTAATATGCAAGTCGCTTTTCACTTACTGGGCCTCTTGGAAGTCACTTCCCCTACACATGTTGGCCAAGCAGTTATCATCCCTCAGAACGGGGCTGGGGAAAATCATGTCAATGGATGGCCGTGTGAGCCACAGCCAGGAAGCGGTGTTAGGCTGTGTGATCCAGAGCAGCTGACAGCATAATGAGCCAGAGGTGTGAGTGCAATGCATGTTCAAGGCACAGAGGTAGCTGTCAAAGCAGGAAACCAAAATCTAGGACTAAGTAGGAGGACAAGCTTGAACTTGGAAAGAAGGCAGTAGAGGCTAAGCTATTTGTTATAAAGATCGCTTGAGATGTGGTGGGATTTGGCTCATGGGCACAGAAGCAAGAGGCTGTCCCCTTCCCTTCCCCAAACACCCTCCCTCCACCCGCTGCAGCAGTTGAAAAATCAGGGTCTGCAATACAAACAGGAGAGCACCATCGCCAGGATTTTCAAAACCTTTGTGAAATTCAAATGAGGCTTTTTTCTTAGCAACCCTTCCCTGCTGGGAATTCATGTTTATTCCAGCCCCCAAAGTATCTTGCCTTCTCAATCACTGAAACACATATATTGCGAACCCCATAAGCCTCCATGGACCATAAGCAGTAGTAACATTTTCTGCCTCCTGTTAATAAATTGTTCCTCTCTTTACTCAGCAGAGAAAAGATAAAGACAAAATTTGGGGGAATTATTTTCCAAGTATTGCTTCTCTCACAATAACCATCCCTGCTCCAGAGAACTCTGTTTTGCTTAATATGTTCTTTCTGCAAAGTGGTAAAATGTGACAGTGTAATAATCCAAAAGCAGCGTGAAGGGCCTCATTCCCCAAATTGTCCACTGAGAAAACATACAAGTATTTCCAGCAAGAAAGAATCGTGTGTATTGAGAGAAAGTAAGTGCACAAAAAAGGGGTCTGCTATAAAGTGGGGTCTGGGCGTCAAGGATTAAATGTTTGGATTCTTTGCTTCACAATAGAAGCATTTGCAGGAAGAATGGGTCTCCATTTCTTTCCTTCATGGGGATATCACACACACAGTGAGTACATGTCTTCTTCAGGGTTAAAGGAAAATTGGCTGGTTCAAACATAAAATGGAGCTGGCCAACAAAAACAGCAATAATGCTGAACAGAATCAGAGTACCTTTCAAAGACTATGGACATCGGGGAGGACTTCCGGACATCACATGTCTAGACTCCTGAGACATACAACCAAGAGGTATTTTGGAGAGGAGTCCACAGTGACCTTTGTAAGTCAGTTCAAATATCTGCCGCATCAGACAGGAGAAGTGGGCTAGATCCTCAGATCTGTGAATTCTAGAAAATACTTTCTTCTCCCACTTCCTTATCACGCCCTCCTTTTGTAGTTCCTAACTCCTCCTGACCACATTTTAGGACCACGTCGTGTCCCAAGAGCACCTTGCCACATGAAAGGAATGCGCGCGGGGGTCGAGAGAGGTGAGGGTGCAACCCAAAGTGGTCAGAGGATGATTCGCCAAGAGACAGAGCTTGGATACTGGTGGGAAGAGACAAAAATCACAGACAGCAAGACTGTGTATACATCACACCCGACGTGGTGAAGGTCACATGTTGGAGGCAGACACGGAATACAATACAAATTCAGATTGGGCCAGGAGATTCAGGGCTCAGAAAGAACCTCTGTGCCAGGCAGGGTCGCACCATATGGCCAGGCATGTTGTGTCCTATACAGGGTGTCTTCAGGCATGAATGGCCCCACTTCTTCACCCTTTACCTTGTGACCCTGCAGTTCCTCTCACCGGAGGCAAATGATACTTCCCTGCTCCTTGAGGTTTGGCCAGATGATTTGCTCTGCCTGGTGGAACATTAGCCAACATAATGGCCAAGGACTTCAAAAGCACTTGGGTCTTCCTGGCCGGTGTAACTCAGTTGGTTGGAGCATCATCCCATAAAAGGCTGTGGGTTCAATTTCTGGTCAGGGCACATGCCTGGGTTTCAGGTTTGGTCCCCGGTAGGTGTGTGTGCAAGAAGCAACCAATCGATGCTTTTCTTTCATATTGATGTTTCTCTCCCTCTCCCTCTCCTTCTCTTCCCCTCTCTCTAAAATCAAGAAGCATGTCCTCAGGTCAGGATTAAAAAAAGAAAAAAGAAAAGCACTTGCGCCTGCTTTCTACAGTGGGCCATTGTCATGAGAAGACTAGACACAGACTGGCTCGTTTTTCCCAGGAGAGGGATGAAGGACATGTGGAATAGAGATGAACTGCCCCAGCTGTGCCCTTCCCAATCACTCGACCCCTGGCTACCCAGACCAGGCAAATGAGGCTCCGAAGATCTGTAGAACTGCCCAGCTGAGTGCAGCCAACACTCAATTAATCATCAGATTCATAATAGAAGATTGCGGTTTTATACCACGGAGTAGTGGTGGTGGTAGCTGACCAAAAATGATGAGGAAGATAAGTGTGGGGCTAAAACCCAGCCTGCACTCTGCCACACAACCTGACCTGGCTGAAGGTGCGTCACCCTGAATAAAAGACTCTTTTTTAACTCTACTAGTAATTATCTACAGTGGGTCATTGTCATGAGAAGACTAGACACAGACAAAGGTACCATGTGGGTTAGTGGCAATCCCTTCAAAAACCAGTGCTATCCAAACCCCCATCTCTCTTCCCCACTGACCCGGCCCCACTAGTCTGAAAGCCTCCTCACATCAGTCTGAAATCCAGACCCTGCCCTTTCAGCCTCACTCCTGCTAACACTTTAGGCTCTCTTACAGCCTTGTTCTTCTGAAGCTCTTTCTGCGTCAGTCACCTGCCTCGGTCAT
The DNA here is from genome assembly GCA_004026765.1 of Micronycteris hirsuta. Lineage (NCBI taxonomy): Eukaryota > Metazoa > Chordata > Mammalia > Chiroptera > Phyllostomidae > Micronycteris > Micronycteris hirsuta. Next base: position 43,584 of record PVJI01009687.1, on the reverse strand, counting down.
CAGCACCCTTCACTCTCTGTCTCTGCCGGTGGATGAAGGGTCCCTCGGACGGCCCCACAGGCTGGAAGCTCGGCAGGGCTGTGGCGCCCCTGCTGTGTTGATTCCCAGCTGCACTGGCCAGCTCCCTTCACTGCGCGGCAGGGCTCATCCGTGTTGCACAGGCAAAGCGGGGTGCAGACGCAGGGAGGCACAATGCCTGCAATGCTTCTGCTCCCAGCTGGGAGGAGGGGTAAGACAGCCACGAGGAGCACAGAGCAGAAAGTGGTTAGCATCACTGGTGAACTACAGATTAAGGCTGTCAGTGTTTAAGGGAGAAGTTTACTTTTAGCTGAGGGTCTCAGGGGAGGTTTCAAGGAAGAGGTGACTTTGAACCAGATCTTGAAGGATGGAAAGGCTTTACAGATGCAGGGAAGGGAGGGTGGGGAGGGCAAAGCCCTTCAGGCAGAGGAAGCAGCAGGAGAACAGGCACGTGGCCTTCCTCAAAGTTACGAAACCACCTCAGAACTGCCGAGAGACACTTGGCATAGGTCCATAAGCAGCATGGCACGTGGGGATGGGGGAATCTCCTTCCGAAAACCTAATTTGTCAACACCCTGGGCTCAGAGGAGAAAAACAGAAGCCAGAGTCTCGTTAGCTTTGAACGTCCACAGTCCCTTGCAACCGTGCGGCTGCAGAGACACAGACGCAGCCTGTGTAAATAGCGCCGGATGGGATTGCAGCTAATAGGGTTATTAATACCTGTCACATTCCAGGAAGGCAGAATAATGTGGAGGTTTTCTACCATAGATTAAAACCAACCAACAGGGAATGTTCTGAGACTGGCAGTCACAGCTTTCTCTTCAGACATCTTTTCCTCCAGCAATGCAGGCTGGGGCGGGGTTGGGTGGGGGGAGTAGGTAATTGTCCCGGGGAAGGATTGTCACCATGGAAAATGCAAAAGCAGGAACAAACCTGCCTCACTCAGCCTCAGGCGAGAACATGGGTGTTTGAAATCCACAGCCAACCCCCAAATATCACTTTAACCCACAGCTTTGACCGCTTTCCTGGCCCAGGAAGTCACCCCAAAGAAAAGCCACCTTTAATTGGACTTTATGTCTTCTGATTCTGGGAGGAAGCAGAACAAGGCAGGAAGCTGCGGAAAGAAGAGGGTGGAATGAAGGGTCTGGATGTCCTGCAGAAAGCAGGGCGCTGGCGCAGAGGCACAGAGTGGGGACACTCCTGTCCCCTCTGGGCCATAGCCAGTCACTGGAACATGGCCATCTCTATTCCCTTTCACAAAAGTGCCTAGGTGCCCAGAAGAAAGGACTCTAGTAGCAAATATGTCAAAGAGGTGAAGCCTTCCTGGATACTTCCCCTTAAATAAGACAAATGAGCCCCACCTGCCTAGAACTTCCTTGGGAAAAGCACAAGGTAAGAACACAAGATCCCCCCACCGCCCCCGCCATTTTGACCCCCTTGACCCAAAGGGTCAGCAGGTAGCCCAGGAAAGACTGCTTAGAGCATTGTTCTGCTTCCCCTCCCAGGTCTATTTCACTCCTCAAGGAGAGCTCTGGCCACTAGCGGGAGGCTACGACGCCTGAGTGAGGCTTCAGCTGGCACCCCGGTACACACACCATTCCTTCCAAGGTCTCTGCAGGGTGTCTGTCCTGCAAGGCTCACCCGTGGAGGGCTCCAGACTGGTCCTGGAGGAACTCTCAGACAACCAATAGGGCAAGAGAAATAGGAGAATGAAATACAGGGCTCACACCATCCTTTCTGTCCCATAATCACTTGCTCCAGCCCCTGGTGGATCCCCCCTGGAAGTGAGACAGGATAGTAAGAAGCTAGGAAAATTCCATGGCAAGTAGAATAGGGCAACTGATATAGATAGCTGAACACAATGGCCGAGCAATTTACAGAGAGATACAGAAGGTCATCTCCCTGGAGATAACATGTAGGCCTCGGTTGTATTTCAGCTCCAGGCCCAGGAAAGCAGCAAAACCAGGTGGGCGATGCCAGGACCAAGTGCAGTGACTAAAGACCCCCTGCCCTGGCACTGACCAATCAGAGGAGACCATGACCCTGAAAGGGCACACCTGGAGAACTGATGACTATCCTGCTGAAACTGTCCCCTGAGACCTCCCCTGAGATTCCCCCCCCCCCCCCCCACCGCAAGAGAGAGATAAAAGCCTCAAGACAAAATCCCTGTTCTTACTCTCCCTCTAGGGAGCAGCCTGAGCAATTTCCTTTCCCTCTCTCCCCTCTACTTCTTTCTTCACAGACACGGTCTCCCAAACTCTAAGGCAATGGGAAGCTGGCAGCTTGTCCCAGGCTAATCCTTTGAACCTGTCCCTAAGACCCCCTTTTCTCTGACTTCCCAGTGAGCTAAGGCAGCCTAGGCTCTCCTGTTGCTTCTGTGCTAAGCCCTTTCTTGTTTCACTGTCCCCAGCTTTAATAAACACATTCTCATAGTTACCTGCACTTGTGTTGTGAAATCTTTCCTACACAAAGTCAAGAGCCCACACACTACAGCTAGCCCTAGGCAGACCCACTCAGGGCCAGGGCCTGTCAGGTAACATAACAGCCAGGTTTGCTGGAGAAGCCCTTGCCATCTGATATAGCAGTAGTTCCCTTTGGAGAGGGAGGCTTGGTTCTGTAATGGGGTCAGCCAGGGTTCCCCAAATGAAGGATTTGAAACAGGGTCCAGAACTCAGGGTGTCCAGGAAATATAAAAATGTAGGGTATCCCTACGCCCACAAGTCTGGACAGGGAGCAGGGCTACTGAGAGTTATTTTGCATATCAACAGCTAGACAGCTTCATACCTGATGTGCGAAACAGTTATTTTATGTTTCCATAGCAGGCTAGCTAGGGAGATGGGTGTGACTTTAACCCATGCTGTAAATGGGAAGCAGTTCCCCTTACAGCATCTGCGCCTGCCTGAGAGCTTGGAGATGGTTCACTCCAAGCCACAGGGCCACGCCTGCCCGGACTAACTACGGCAGCCAAGGAAGGCTGAAAATATGAGAGTGCTGGCAGGTGTAGCCGATTGTGGGAGGAGTTGGAAATGGGGTTACAGAGGAAGATTCGTGCTGGGATTTAAACCCAGGCACAGCAGCCATGCGGGTTCTAACCACGAGGTTTTGGGGGTTCTGACCACATGGCTTAGGAAACAGGAGAGCATAATATAGCTGCCGTGCAGCACTCTCTCTTAGTGGTTTGGAGGAATTCAGGAGAGACACTGCAGGAAGGAAAGGAGGGAAAGGACTCTCACTGGCAGCCATGAGAAGGTGCCATGTGGTTTTGGATTAAGAGCTGGAGATCGAGGCGGTGACACAGCTGATGGTGCTGGGAACCACAGGAAGCCTGCCAGCCGAGCACAGATTCCTGGGAAGAACTGGAAACCTAACCGAGTTATGGACTTCTATTTTTTTTCCTTGATAAATGGTATCCCTGATTGGCTTGGTTGGACAAAGGGGAGGAAGAAGGACTGTGTGTGGATTCGCGGGTGTTTAAGGGACTTAGAGATTTTACGGGGACATTCTGCAATTCCTCTAAATCTGTATAACTTTTGAATAAATAGTTCCTTTTTTACCAAACTCTGGCACTAAGAGCCATAACTCCTAACACCTGGCAGCAGGTGAAGAATCCACAGTGACAGAGAAACCCCGGGGAAGGGGGTTTATTTCAGTTATGGTATCTTGGCTTCCCCCCCCACTATGAGTCCATTCTGTAACAATTATACTTTTGTTTCTTAGGTTCTCTCTTCTTTTCCCTGTGCATTTTCAACTGAAGGGAATGAAGAAGTCAAATTCTTTGCGCCCTGTTGTTATGGAATGAATTGTAACCACCCCCTTCCCATTCATATGTTGAAGCCAACCTCCCAATATGACTATATCCAAAAAGGGCCCTTAGGAAGTAATGAAGGTTAAATTGAGCCATAAAGAAGGGGCCCTAATCTTAACAAGAAGAGGAAGAGACACTAGGATTGTACACGCACAGAGGAAAGGCCATGAGAGGACACAGCGATAAGGTAGCCATTTGTAGGCCAAGGAGAGTCCACACCAGACACCAGCCTTGCCAGCACCTTGGTTTTGGACTTCCAGTCTCCAGAACAGTGGGAAAAAGTCACCCGGTCTGTGGTATTCTGTATAGCAACCCAAGTAAACTAACACACGTGCCTTAGCCTTTCTGTCCCTGGGCACTTTGGCGTCTTACTAGAGAGGAGGATGAATCATTTCAATTTCAGTGACCACCACAAATTAACCTGAAGGGCAGAAATACTGCACACTGGATTTGAGGGCAGTGCCTAATGGTTAAGAACATGTGCTTTGAATTGATGAGCTGGGCCTGCGGGAAGGTTAATTTTCCTCTGCATGCCCAAGATCCTCATCTGTCAAATGAGATGATAATTGTACCATTATCACAGTCATAGTTAAAATAAAATTAACAGCACAGAGTAGGGATTCAATAAAATATCTGTCATGCTTCTTATTTCCTTATTGGCCCTACCTCTGATATGCATACAGTATGAGCTTTGACCTAGTTTCTCCATGAGTAAATGATGAAGATAGATGCTTTCCATCTCCCAGGTATGGTGAGAGTTTGAACAGAAGCAAAGATAATAAAGAGGCAAGGGAAAAAAATGCATGAGAACCCAAGACTGCTACTGTCATCATCACCATCATCATCATCATCCAGCTCTTACGCTACTTCTCTCTATGATGACCAGCAACTCCCCTGCTTCCCTGCCAAGTGTCCACCCCATTGTTCCTGTGGCTGACTCATGGGTATGGGTCAGGTGAAGAGCGGTGACGTGTTGCCTGCTTCTGAAGACACTTAACACACACAGAAACCCACTTCCCCAGCTTTCCTACACCACCCAGTCTCCAGCAGCACAAACAGCAGCAGGTGGAGGGGCAGGTGAGATAGCTGAGTCACTCTTACACCTTCACACCACCATCCTGCCTGCTGGGTCCTGGTCCCCTGCCCACAGGGAGGGAGTGCCTTTGCCTCCCTCCTTTGGAGGATGGGAGATAAATGAGATGGGGGGCAGGGATGGTGGAAGGCACACAGGGAACCCACAGAACACAGCCACTATCCAAATGCAAGCTGTATTGTGGAGAACTGAGTGGCAGACTTGCCCTCCGCCCCTCTCCCCATTTCAGCAGGGCTCTGGGACAAGACCATGCCAGCCGTGGGCAGTCCTGACAGTGAGCCTGGGTGGTCAGCTGGTTGCAGCCCAGCTCTTTGCCCTCTTCCCTGACAATCCTTCTGCCCATGTCAACAGCTGAGGCACCATACCAGCTCCAAGTCCAGCTGACTGGGCTTCTCAGATGTTTATGGATGACTGATTGGTAGAATGGTCCAGAAGGCGAGGACCTTGGAGGTCCCAGTGCTCCTGAAATCTTAAGATTTAGACCTAAACTGGCTTTGTTTCCAGTGGCCATTTACTTTCTCTGTCCCTCTACCAGAAACTCTAGGAGGCCCAGTGCAGAGGAAAGCAGGGGCATGCTAGAAGGGGAAGGAGGGCATTCTGGGATGCATTCTCTGTGGCCAGGGCCACTCACCATAAAGGGCCTTCACAAGTCCCTCCTCTTCTCCCCTACCTCCTCTCAAAAAAAAAAAAAAAAAAAAAAGAAAAGAAAAAGAAAGAAAGAGAAATAGTGAGAAACACAATAAACTTAGCAGGTGACATTGGTATTAATCCCAGGATTCTCACACATGGAACAATTTAAAGAGCTGGTAAAGAAGCACACACGCAAAGTGTTATTTCTGAGTGGGGACAAAACACCGCCCTCCCACCGCTGCCCTCCACCCTCTCCGCTGTTTACAGTAAAACTTCATCACAAGATGCTATTAAGCTTGGCAGTTACTGTAAATGCTACTGTCGCTGTTGACTTGCACAACCCCAGGAAATTTTATCCAAGACAGAGCAGCTTCAACAGAGAGACTCAAACTGCCACTTGTTTCTCCTCAGAAAGTAGAAGGTGCCCTAGAGAGAGATATCAGCCATTCTTGGCCTGGAGAATGTCGGCTCCCTGCCCCCACTCTGTGGGCTGTAAGGACAGCAATGAAGTCAGCAGGGCTGGTGGGATAGATTCTACAGCAAAATGAAAAGCAGTTTGGCCATTATGAGGAAGGCCAGAGAGCATCATCCAACATCTTCTGTCTTCTCAGCTACCCTGATGGAGGGAGAGAAATAGCCTATTCTGGGATCTATAAATAAAAAGTGGACACAGGGCCAGTTTGAATTATTTGGGCTTGGGAGGCAACAGGATCTGCGCTTCCCTGAACGATGATGACAAAACACAAGGGCACACCTGAATTAGTCAGCCACCTACACCACTTTCCACTTCCCCTCCCCAAAGCAGGTACAACCTCTGGATAGAAGCCACTAAGGGACTCGTTTAAAATTCTCTGTGATTAATTCATGGCATTTATCTTACTTTCATCTGAATTTTAGAAAGGAGAAAAGCTTTGGTGCCTTGCCCAACATCCTGAAGCAAAGCCTTATTCATCTCCATATCTCTGGTGAAACATTGAGGCATTCACTCAACACTGGTTGAATGGATGGTGTCACACATATGAGCCAGGTGTGGAAAGAACAGTGAACTTTTAAAACTTGGGTCAAATCTTGGCTCCATGACTTGCTAGCTATGTAACTTGGAAGCATAGAGCCAATTTCCTTTTTTTTTTTTTTTTGCAATTTGGGGATAAAAATACATATATTATGAAGCCATTGGGCATATTAAATGAAATAGTTGTTAAAGTGCCCATCACATTGCCTGTTACATCAATAAATCTTGCTGAATTTGAATTGGAAGGATCAAATATTGACCTCACCAAGACCCCTAGAGAAATGCCTGCGCCTCTGAGTTGGGCACAGTCAGGAACAAGGATTATCGGCTAAAAATCCAGGGTCAGCTGCCACTTCCTCCAGCATTTCGGAGTCCCTGCTTTCTATTTTCTTCTGCCTACTCCCAGATGATGTGTGCTCAGCAAAAGCTAACAAATTTTAATATCATCCTAAGTCAAACATCATTATGAAAGTAAACCTACTGCAAAAAATTGTATACGGCTCCCAAGGCCAAATGTAGATGGTTTTTAGATTTTCCATTATTTTACATTACCTATGCCCAGGGGAAATTGGATAATCAAGAACTGATCATACTTCTGGATGGCTTGCTTGTTGTAGATTCTAAAGCAGAGACCCTTTACCTAATCCCGGAGAGAATCTACTGCTCATATCCCAAGGGGCTTATTATGGTCACTCAATCAAGAGACAGTGAGTGGGCAAATGATCCAAATGCCAAGTGTGACAATTACAGCTGCTAATGGCTACCCTTACACAGTGTAAAAGTCTCTTGTTCTGGAAACTTCTGAAACGACATAATTTGCCTGGCTCCTTAAATTTGCTTAAGCCCATCTGCAGGCTTCACTCTCCCCTAATCTCAGAAAAAAATCAATCTTAACGGTAAACAGAGAAAAGTTTGCATACCTATATACTCTGAGTCAGGAGTTAGTCTTTCCCTGTCTTGTGTTAGCTATTTGTACTCTAGATGTCAAGCCATGGCTTATTGTCTTATCCAATGTGGAGCCATTCCAGAAGCCATCTTTCCTACCTGATAACCCAGAGGTGGTTGCTTTCCTTAACTGAGCCAGTGTCCCAGCAGCACTTCCCTGAGTGCCTGTGCCCTGCCTGCCTTTGATTCTGCCCTGGGAACTCCTGCAGATGTCAGCCAGGAGTCTAAATAGCCACCCTGGACCTAACATTTAGCTTCACTCTTGGATGATACCACTCCACAGACTATAAACTGGAGAAGGGGCAGGTTTTTGCCCATGCATTCATTGATATATCCCATGTGACAAGTATACTAGAATATTGCCTGACATAAAGTAGGTCTTAATAAATATTTACTGACTGAATGTCTTGCCTATCTCTTTCCCTAAACTCCTTCTTCCTCCCAATCTTTAAACACAGGTTCTTGTGTTCCCACCTCTGGAACACCCAGTCTCTGACTTCCTCCAGAAAGGTGTTTGGTATAGTTGAAAGTTCATGGACTTCACGGTCAGACAAATCTAGATTTAAATCTCAACTATATTATCATAAGTTATGTAGATCTTATGGGTAAGCAGTTTAACTTTGGGGGTCAGCTTCCTTATCTCCATCTCTAAAATTGGTATAATAACACTCACAAACTTGTTTGAAAGATTAAATTATGTGGTAAAGTCCTGAGAAGAAATCCTGCTACATATATCAGGTTCAGCAAATATTATTCCTTTCTCCACTTTCCCATACACAGAGATGTCTTCAAGGGTCAGTCCTTGTATATTTATGTTGCCTAATAAATGCCAGCTCCTTTGTCCCCATGTTCATTCAATCATGAAAGGAAACATTCACTGAGTCCCATCACATGCCAGGCATCCTGCTGGGTGCTGGGGATATGAAGATGAAGACATAGGCTCCACCCTCAAAGACCTTATGGTACAGGGTAGAGGAAGGAGACAATTTAGCAGATACTTGTATAAAGCTAAATAAGGGTGACAAGAAAGAAATAAACAGAGTTTTGGAGGCTCTCAGGAGGGTACCTATCTTTGACCATCTGTCTCTACCTATGCATGAATTCTTGATCGGTCTCAGCCAACCAGTACCTAGTCCTGACTGTGAAAATGGTACCACTGATTGACAATAACTGGCACTGTTGAGGTTCAAGATGAACTAATAGGTCATAGAACTGTAGGCTATTAGAATATGGAGTTTCCCAAAACCCCCTGAGCAGACTACTCCTGTGAATTGCTACCCCTTCTTTCTACTATCTTCTCTGTCTTTCTGCAGCAGCAGGCATTGTTGCCACCTCTTTGCTCTTCTTTTGCCCACTCCTGGGGTAGGCAGGAAGTTTAAAGAAAAAACCAAGTTTCTAATATTATTTTGTGTGGGAAGAGAAAAGAAAATAACACTATGCACCTTTGTGCCAGATACCCTGCTGGGCATTTTACATGTTTGCTCATTTATTTGTCACAGCAACTCCACAGGATGGATCAGTATTGCTTTACCCATTCCATTCCACTGTATGGAAACTGAGAGTATTAAATACTCATTTAAAGTTAGGTACTAAGTTACAACCCTGGCCATTGTGGCTCAGTTAGTTGGAGCATCATCCCATAATCGAAAGGTTGCTGGTTTGATCTCTGGTCAGGGCACATACCTAGGTTGTGGGTTCGATCCCTAGCCGAGGTGCATGAGAGAAGCAACCAATTGGTGTTTCTCTCTCACGTCAATACTTTTTCTCTCTCTCCAATGAGAATATAATAAACTTTTAAAATTAGTTACTAAGTTACAAAAAAAAAAAAAAACAACCCTACTCTGGGTGGGAGCAGTGGTCAGAGGCACTCAGCTAGAGGGTTGAAATCCAGCCTGAGTTCTGCTTACCAATGAGCCCCTGCATGGGCCACATCCGACCGAGGGAAGGGGCTTCTGCTTTGGTTACACGAGGGCACAGTCGCTCGCCATCACCCGACATGCTGCCACTGCCCTTCTCTCCTTCAGACAAAGAGGTGCTGTGGGCTAACAGCAGCCTGACTCCAGAATTCAAGTTCTCCCCACAATTCCCTACTGCACCTCCCAAACTCCCGTTACAGATGAGGACGTGGGGGCTTCCACATCCCACACCCAAGCACTAAGGCATTACAGTGTGCCAGTTGTTAAAATAACACTGCAGGTGAGAATTACTGTCCCCACTTAGCACACGACGAAGACTGGAAAGGCTAAATGGATTGCACTGAGTCATACAAGTAGGTGCCAGGAGTAGGATTTGAACTTGGATTTCTTTGGCCCTGAAACATAAATTCTTCCCACTAGGTCAGGCTGCTTCAGGAAAGGAACTGTTTTGCTCAGAGTCGTAGAACGACCTGGCAGCATGGCTGGAATGCACACCTGAGCTTCTGATTCTAAGTCCAACAAACAATTCCTATTGACTGATCGAGGCCATCCTTGTCAGCTACTATTACATAACAAACCACCCAAAATATAGAGACTTAAAACAAAAACAATTGTGCTCAAAAACCTGCAGTCTGGGCAGAGTTTGGGGGGACTGTCGTTTTCTGAGTGATGTGGCTTCCACAGGGACAGCCCGACTGGGGCTGCAGGGTTCACCTCCGAGACGACTTCCCTTGGGAGTTTGCGCGGGGCTGTCACCCAGGGCTGTGGGCTCCTCTCTGCGTGGGCCTCTCCACTGGAGTGACTTGGACTTCTTGGCAGCTGGGTTTTACAAACAAATGTGCTAAAAACCTGGCAAGGTTTCTTCCAGCCTAGTCTTGAAAGTTCCAGGTTGTCATTTTTTTCTGCATTCAATTAATCAAGAAAGTCCCTAAGGCCCTCCCAGTTTAAGAAGAGGAGAATTAGACTATACCTCTCAATGGAAGTAGAAAAGAATTTGTAGCAATCTTTAATTCACCACAGTGACCTTGCTTCTGGAGAAAGTTACCAGTGACACTTTCCAAAATAGGCTTCATTCAAACTGTTACAGCATCAAACAGCCAGGCGATGCAGATACTCAAACACCCAAGGGCGGGATGGGTGCAGACTGGACCAGCACCCTCACCGCTGACCTATAGTGACTGTGACAGCCAGCAGGAGCTGAGGTGACTCTGAGCCCAGACCTGGCTGCCAACCCCCTGCCCCCACCCCTCAGCAGAAAAAACCACCAGAGACAAATCAATCGGCACAGCATATGGTCTCCTCGCACTCACTGACTCCAGCCAGGCCCCGGCCCTCACTGTCACAGGTATTAAATTCCCCTGGACATGCACGCCAGAGAAAGCCAGGGTTGAAAAATACTAATAAATCCATCTGAACACTGTGCTCTCTTGGGGCTTATCAGTATTTCAGTGCTAGTCACAAAAATAACATACTGTAAAAGACTGATTAGTCATCGGATAATTGAGTTCTTAAATGTCAAAAACAATATCGTATGAATATTCAACAGATCATGCTACTGAAACTTACCTGTTCCAGCAACAATGACGAACATTTCTCCCACATTGTTCTTCCCCAGAAATTATGTTAATATGACTTTTCTGAAGTGATGAATGTGGTTCTCTTTAAAACATATTGTCTTACAGGTTAATGTGTAAGGAGCCAGTTAAAGGGAACCAGGAGGGGAGTCGGTGGATTTGCATCTCTCTGCATTAGTTTCACTTCTTCTGTGTGGACAGAGGGGGATATCAGCATCGAATTCCTCCCAGCAGCTCATAGACTTCAGAGCCCTGCTCTCTGTGAATTTTATTTATTACTGCATTTATTTGTTTGTTTGTTTGTTTGTTTATCAGTTGCTTGAGACCTAGGGGATGCTCTGTTTTCCTGCAGCTTATGTTTAAGTCAGAACCAAGGTTCAGTTTTTGTGGGAAGCTGGCGCGTAACTTAATTCCATGGGAAGTAGTGTATGGTAGGCCAAATGAATTTCTGAGGACTTATCTGTTTTTCTGAACTTGTGCACCCACGCATGCACACACACACACCCTTCTTGTCTGGTGGAGGAGAGGGGAGGGTGTACAGTTTTGGCTGGAAGAAATTTTCTGAGCCTGGAGTCCAGAGAGGAGGAAAGTCCCCCAAGCAGATCCTGCTTTCTGTTAGCCTGGCCTCAGCAGATGCTGCAACAGCTGGAGCCAGGAGCAGCTTGGTGGAGTGGGAGCTGATGTTGGGGTCAGCTCGCAGGCCTGACAGCATGTCAGGGGCTTGCTCTTGGTGGGAGCAACAGGATATGCCAGACACCAACTGCTCCTTCAGCCGGACACTGTCTGCTCTGAAGGCTGTTCTAGCTCTTTCTAGCTAGAAGCATGAGACCCTTAAGCTGGAGTTCTTTATTACCAGCCTCTGCCAATCCTAGCCTCTCCCCAGCCCAATAGAACTAGAATGTCCATGGATGATGTTCTTGACCTCTCCCTGGCTCTCTGGTTCAAGGATTTACAATCATGTCCACCATCCTATATCTACCCGCTGCTTCATCCTCAAAACATTTCTGCCTGTGCTAATCTTGTTACATGATTATCTACTTAATAACTCTTCAAGGATTTTATGGTTTTGCTCTCCTACTCCTTTCTTTGCAAGTAAAGCTTTTACAGTCATACATCACTTAATGGCAAGGATACTTTCTGAGAACTGCATTGTTAGGTGATTCCATCACTTTGCAAACGTCATAGCATGAGCTTACACGAAGCTAGGCGGTAGAGCCTACTACACACCTAGGCTATATAGGATAGCCTATTGCTCCTCGGCTACAAATCTGTACAGCATGTTACTGTACACAATGGTAAGTATTTGTGTATCTAAACATATCTAAACATAGAAAAGGGACAGTAAAAGATGAAAATGCCACACCCATTGTGAGGGGGCACTTACATGAATGGAGTTCACAGCACTGGAAGTTCCTCTGGGTGAGTCAGTGAGTGAGTGGTGAGTGACTGTGAAGGCCTAGGACATTAGTGTACACCACTGTAGACTTTATAAACACTGTCCAGTTAGACTACTCTAAACTTATTTCAAAATTTATAAAAAAGCAGACCTGGCTGGTATGGCTCAGTGGACTGAGTGTTGGTCTGCAAACCAAGGGTTGCTAGTTCGATTCCCAGTCAGGTCATACGCCTGGGTTATTTGCCAGGTCCCCAGGTTGAGGGCTAGGTCCCCGATAAGGGGCACTCGAGAGGCAACCACACATTGATGTTCCTCTCCCTCTCTTTCTCCTTCCCTCCCCCTCTCTAAAAATAAAGAAATGAAATCTTAAAAAACAAAACTATTAAAATTTATAAAAAATATTTTTCTTTATTCAATAATAAATCAATCTTAGTTTACTGTAACTTTTTTACTTTATAAACTTTAAAATTTTTTTGACTTTTCATCTCTTTTGTAGTAATAGAACTTAAAACACAAAAACATTGTATAGTTGTACAAAAATATCTTTTTCTTTATATCCTTATTCTATAAAGCTGTTTCTACTATTAAAATATATCATTTACTTTTACTTTTTAATTTTTTTAATATATTTTATTGATTATGCTATTAGAGTTGTCCCATTTCCACTGTTTATTCCCCTTGGCCCCATACCCCCCCATTCCCTGCCCTTTAGTTTTTGTCCATGGGTCATACACATATTTCTTTGGCTTCTGCATTTCCTATACTATTCTCAACCTTCCCCTGTCTGTTTTCTACCTACCATTTATGCTACTTATTCTCTGTACTTTTTTCCTCCTCTCTCCCCCTCCCACTCCCTTGTTGATATCCCTCCATGCCTTATATAAATCCCTTTAACATTTCATATAATAAAGGCTGGGTGATGATGAACCCCTTGAACTTGACCTTGTCTGAGAAGCACTTTATCTGCCCTTCCATTCTAAATGAAAGATTTGCTGGATAGAGTGATCTTGGATGTAGGTCCTTGCCTTTCATGACTTGGAATACTTCTCTCCAGTCCCTTCTTGCCTGCAAGGTCTCTTTTGAGAAATCAGCTGACAGTCTATGGGAATTCCTTTGTAGGTAACTGTCTCCTTTTCTCTTGCTGCTTGTAAGATTCTCTCCTTATTTTTAATCTTGGGTAATGTAATTATGATGTGCCTTGGTGTATTCCTCTTTGGGTCCAACTTCTTTGGGACTCTCCGAGCTTCCTGGACTCCCTGGAAGTCTATTTCCTTTGCCAGATTGGGGAAGTTCTCCTTCATTATTTGTTCAAATAAGTTTTCAATCCCTTGGTCTTCCTCTTCTCCTTCTGGCACCCCTATGACTCTGATGCTGGGATGTTTAAAGATGTCCTGGAGGTTCCTAAGCCTCTCCTCATTTTTTTTTTTAATTCTTTTTCTTCATTCTTTTCTGGTTGAATGTTTTTTTATTCCTTCTGGTCCACACCGTTGATTTGAGTCCCAGTTTCCTTCCCATCCCTATTGGTTCCCTGCACATTTCCCTTCATTTCCTTTAGCATATCCTTCTTTTGTTCATCTAATTTGCGAACAAATTCAACCAAGTCTGTGAGCATCTTGATTACCATGGTTTTGAACTGGGCATCTGATAGGTTGGCTATCTCTTCATTACTTAGTTGAATTTTTTCTGGAGCTTTGATATGTTCTTTCATTTAGGCCATTTATTTTCTCAGAGCACCTGTTACTTTAAGGGGCAGAGCCTTAGGTGTTCACCAGGGCAGGGTAACCCACAACGTTGTGTTGTGATGCTGCCTGTGGGGGCAGGACCTGAGAGAACAATGGCACTTGCTCCACTCTCTGCACTTCCCCTGCTACCCACAAGCAAGTTGGGTCCTTCTTTGCTGGCTCCAACATGGGTGGGTGGGCCTGCACAGTTCCAAGTCCCTGTGGGTCTCTCCAATGAACTCTCCTGTGAGGCCGGGAGTTCCTCCCACTGCCACCTCAACCCCCACAGGTGTTTTCAATTGGTGGTTTGAGGCTTTATTCCCTGAGATGGTGAGTTGCGAGGTCTGCTCCGCTCCCCAGATTTTTGCCCTGGTTTATCTGCGAGTGAATGAGGGACCACGTGGTCCACCAGTCTCGGCCCCGCTGGGTCCAGGTGGGCCAGTCTCAGGTTTCACTCAGTGTGCCAGCCGCGTTTTGGCCAAGGGCGCCCACTGCAGGTCCTCCCAGGCAGCTGCAGTGCTGCCGGTACTGCTCTACAAACTGCCCGGCTCAGCCCTGCTTACCGGTCTGGATGAACGTGTCTTCTTTAACTCCTTGGTTGTTGGACTTCCACTCAGTTCAATTTTCTGTCAGTTCTGGCCGTTTTTGTTTTTTTAATTGTCGTTTTTCCTTCTTTGGTTGTGCGAGGAGGCACAGTGTGTCTACCTATGCCTCCATCTTGGCCGGAAGTCTCTACTTTTTTAATTTTTTAATTGAAAACTGATACACATACACTTCAGTTGAGGCCTACATGGTGTCTGGATTATCAATGTCACCGTTTTCCACCTCTGCATCTGTCCCACTGGAAGGTCTTCAGAGGCAATAACACGCACAGAGTTGTTGTCTATAACCATGCCTTCTCCTGGAGCACCTCCTGAAGGACCTGCCTGAGGCTCTCCTTGAGGAGGTATCACTCTTTTCAGAAATATGTCCATGGCAGTTTGCTTTTTTTGTTTTTTTCTCATCATAAATTTGCTTGTACACAGATAATGCACCACAAAGATTCCTCTCTATTAATGAAAACCTTTCAGTGTTGTGGTCCATGTTTTTAAGCTTTTTAAGGAGCTTACTGAGGTCTGCAAAATCTTCTGCTAAACCTTCACTGTACAGTTTTTTGAAGGTTCTTATTCTGCTCCTATAGTTTCCTTTTCTCTTGCCTCCTCTTCAACCTTGTGTTGCTGTCCCAGTTTCAACAACTCCTCATTAGTTCCTCAGGAACCACAATTCTTCCTTATCCACACCCAGTTTAAAGGTGTTTGTCATCTCAACCGTTCTGCCACCTTTGGGCTATGATGTTATCACAGATATAAGGTCACTGAGCAATAGGAATTTTTCAGCTCCATTATAATCTTACAGGACGATCATGGTGCATGCAGCCCATCATTGACAGAAATGTCATTACGTGGCACATGACTCTATTTCTTTCTCAGATATCCTGGCAAACAGGCATCAAACTTACACAGATGCAAAAAAATTCTCATGTTTTAGCATAATTCCTGGCCACATCTGTGTTTCCCAGGCTCTCCCCACCCAACTCCACACTTTCCCATGTGTCTGTCCTATAGGGGCTAGATTCCCTGGGGAGCACAGCAACACAACGATCTGCTTATGGAAAACACATTGAAAGCCACTCTTCCTCCTCCCGAGGTTCCAGGAACTCAGAAGAACCAGAAGTAAACACTACAATTGTTCATTCATCACAGAGTTTCCTTCTGCCAGCTGCCTGGTTTCACATGCACAGGCCCTGCTGCACATACATGGTTGGGCTAGCCCGTCAATGGCAGGTAACAGACAGCTCCATTTAGGCCAGTCATGTGGACTATGAGCATTGAGTGCTGATCCTGTACAGAGCCCTTATACCAGGCATCGGGGGCAGTGGGGAGAAGCAATGCCATCTGCATACAAGAACGCTCCTGCCCTGGAGAGGCTTACAGACCATGTTCAGAAGCAAAGCCCAGGAGAGAGCAACCCCGAGCAACTGAACAGGCAGCAGGCTCCTTCTGCTTGGGGAGGGCATGGGCTCAGCTGCCAACACAGCAGGCCAGAATGAACTGGAAACTGGCCCCATCCTTCACCCATGCCAGCCAAGTCTTAGAAGCAGAGGGGCTGAGTCTTCTTAAGCATGTTTTTAATTACTGCAAAAATGTGTCATCCTCAGCGGCAGTGTGGTTCTCAGTTACCCACACGCAGATTGATGCTCTCTGTATGAAGCAGTTAGCACAGACATTTAAAAACAATTAGGATCGTGGAGAGGCAGCTCAGAGAGAGCTCGTTAGGCAGGGGGATGGGGACTCAGGCTGCTATGCTCACCAGATAACAAAGTTATTTGTACTTTGGATGGGGAGGAGGGAGATGATTGCTTTCTTTTATATTTCCCTTTTGATGTCAGACAGGAGCTCTGGACACACACGAGCAGTGTTCCCAGATGAGGAGACAAATGCAATTTTAATGCTTTAGGAGGCACTGGCAATAAACAAGGCTAGAGAAAAAGCAGATAGCTCTTTGGCAAAGCCTCTGACACTCTGTCTCGCCCAGGAGGTTGAGGGGGCATGAAGCAGGGGGCCAGGCCCAATCAGAACTGGGTTTGACGGTGTGGGTGAGCCCACAGGCCGAGACAGCCTTCCCTGTGCACATTACTTGCCTTAGGAAAGTGGTCCCTGGAAACAATAACATGCCTGGGGGGAAGCCTCTGGGAGATCTAGGTGACACAGGCTACACCTCCCTGCCTTATATCCTCGGCTAACGCCAGTATAAGGTAAAAGCTTCACGGGTTTCAGAGGGTAGGTGGAGGAAGGGAAGGGAAGAGTGAGAAAGATGTCTTGCCAGACTCACTATGCAGTTCCTTTGTTCCTCCAAGAGTCTTCACAGGAAGTCTCCAAACCCCAGTCTTTCCTCCTGGGTTCCCAGAGAGCGGTGAGCTTTGTATATCTTGCCCAGCACCTGCCCATGGGAAGGACTCTGAAGATAGTATCTACGTTAAACCACTGTGTTCCGAAGTATATTCATTCACTCAAACATTTATTGAGGGGAGTATGCCAGAAAGTAAATTAGGAGTGGGTGGAAAGGCCCAGAAGGATTGAGTAACCATGGTCAACAGTCTCAGAAGCTGAGAAATGCCAATGCTTTGATCCACCCCCCTCTCCCTGGCCTTGTCACCATGTTTTCTCATTGTGTGCTATTCCCTGAGGTCTCTCATACTTTGGGCTTTGGGGGCCATCTGATCTAAGTGTAAAACCTAGTTCAGCCCCATCTAGCTGTGTCACCTGGAGTAAGTACTTGACCTCTCTGATGTTGTTTTCTTCCCTTTAGATTAGGGGCTGTTGGAAAAATTAATTAAGACAATATAAAATATATAGCAATTATAATAGTAATAATAGTAGTATGGTAGTAACAATGTTACGTGAGCCTTTGTTGTACCTATGCTTTGCTTACAGACGAGAACTTACTATATACAAAGAACGTGTGAACCCAGGGTCTATGCCACATACTTTCCCCAGAGTCTATGCCACAGGCCAACAGCTTGCAAATTCTCTCTGATTGTCTCAGTGAAGACCTCTTGTCCCATCTACCATACATTTTCCCATTCACTGGTGATTTTTTTAAAATGGTGTCAAAAAATTTCAAGTACATTAGGTACATAAAGGGATTCTTCTCTGATAATGCCAAAAATATTATCCCAGTTAATGGAGAGAATAGTGCTATTTTAAATAAACACCAGTGAAGACGTTCATTTCCAACTCAGCTCTCAGTGTATGCGTGAGTCAGCTTTGTTTGCGTGGAGCCCTTGCTGCCCCTCCCCATGGGCAGGTGCAGAGCCCAGATCTCCCCAGTGGTCAGCCTGACTACTTGCAGGCACCCAAGACATGGCAATGTTTTTGAGCACTGATGACTTTATGATTTGCAGAGATGTTGATATCCCCATATGCTGCCTCAGAGTGGGATTGTCTCACAGCAAGTGTGAGAGAATCCCACCTCGGCGAGGAGTTCAGTAAATTCATCTGTGAAACATATTTCAATTCCAAAGGCAATTTTCTAATTAGTAACGACACACAAAGCCTTGGCAATCTGAAAGCAGTTCTCTCAGCAGCGCTGGGTCTTGGGTTAAACTAAGCCAAAGAATGAGACACCAGCTACCTCCCTGGTCCAAGACAGAAGCTCCTTGAAAACCCTAGGACCATGGCTTGGGAAGGAGTGGGTCACACAGGCTGTCAGGTACTGGAACACCTATGAGCAGACAAAGAAGTGGATCTTCCTCTCCACCAAGACCGTCCTCTTATAGGCTGGCCTGGGAGCTGATAGACTTAGCAGGCAGTAAAGTGTATTCTTTCATTCAACATTTATTGAAGACTTGCCAATGGTAAGACCAGAAGAGACATGGTTCTTGTCTGTGTGGAGCCTGTAGTTAACTGAAAAACAAATTATTACACAAATAATTGACTAACTAAGAAGTAGCAATAGGGGCTCCGACAAAGATCCTAGCTAGTTGGCAAGGCTGAGAAAGTTTTCTGAAAGGAAATGATGCTTAAGCATAATGAGGTGGATCTGAATTCCAACTGTATCACTTACTTTGGGTATAAATTTTGGCTAGTTAATCATACTCTCTGAGTCTCAGTATATTCACCTATAAAATGGGCATATGACAACTACCTCGTAGGTTTACTGTAAGGATGAACTCAAATAATGTATGTAATAGTACCTGCCACAATTTAAGGCATTTAATAGGTGCCCAATAAAAAAAGTAATTAATAAAAATAAACTAAAAAAAAACCCACACCTCTTTCTATGGTTTCAGAAGGCCTCCCAACCTGTGGCAGATCAGATGCACAGGAAACATATCTCAGCCCTCTACTTCCTCTTCCTAAAAAGAGGACTGACAAGTCACAGGGACCTGTTTCTAAAGGGAATCTGTGGCGTCTGACAGGACAAGCAAACAGGTGCCAAGGAGGGCACCTCATCAGGAAGCCCACCTTATGAGAAGGATCCTGCAAGTAGATCAAGCCCCATCAAGCCTTCCAAACCTAAGAGTGGGGTCACTGAAAGTGGCCTTTGGAGGAGGAACACCCCGTGCTAGCGGGGAGACAGTGTCTCTGGACCCCAGGCTGTCTTTGTGGGAGCAGCAGCCCACTCCCAATAGTGACCAGAGATCTGGGATCTTCAGACTACACTCCCTTAGGAGACTTGAGTTTAAACCCCAGTGTAAGCCTTAACCCAGTAGCCTTTACTATCTCCCCTCCCTGGGTTCTCAGCTTTCCTCTCTAAAATGGAAAGAATCTTTCCTCATTTTCCCCAGTGCCCTAGGCAGGTTGTGAAAGCCAATGAGATCCTAAACAGAAATGTGTTTTGAGCCCACTGGAAGTGAACAAATCCCAAGCAGTGTCACCCACAAGCAGTCAATTCTCTTCTTCTCCATGTGAAGGACATGGCAGCACCCCCACCTGCCTATCCAGGACTGAGGCATCCCCCATCCTACCTATATTCACTCTGCTGCATCAGGGCTGCGTACCTCCAGCACCTGGGGAGCCTTCTCCCCCTCTCTCCTCCACATCTCATTGCATTCCCTCCCTGGGCCACACTCTCACTCACTGATCCCAGAGCCCTGAGTCCTCTCAACCTTTGGGCTGCCATCGTCGGGGGTCCTGGGCATTTGTTTTCTCAGTGCATGGGGCTGCACACTGATACATTTGTACCACAGGAAGCAGAAAACTAGTTTAACATCTCATTTATTTCATAGATGAGAAAGTAATTCCCTGCTGAATGATTGTCCCGAACCAACAATTCGGAGAGGAAGAATTTACAGTGCTGCCAAGGACCAGGGTGCATTACTGTAGCGCCATTATATAACGGAGCTGGAACCTTGTTTCTCTCTCCTGTTAGCCTGAAGAGAAAAGCCATTAAATATGATTAAGGTTAAGAGATTGCTGAAATTACAAACAGCCGCCATTCAATTATTTTGCTCTATAAAATGCAACACAGATTGGAGTTATTTCTCTGAAATGTGTTTTTAGAAAATAACATAACACAACTAATGTGGTTTGATCTAGCAAATCAGGTTCCAGATACCACTTCTAATGCAAAGCTAAAAGGTTCATAATTTAACTCAAAGTTTATAACTTAAAGTCGTCAGGTGCTTGCTTTATAAAAAAAAAGCTTTATAAAGAGAATAAAATCAATATCATCCCAACTAATATTCTGAAGTCATCTACAGCCAGAGATTTAATCAATTTTATCTCCCATTAAAGGGATAGACAGAAAACAGCAACACATTTAAAAAAATAAAATAAAAAGAACCAGCAACAACTTAGCCTAACATGTCTATGTTTGGGGGGTGGAGTATAGATCTCTCAGATACTTTGTCAGTTTTCAGAAGGCCAAACTTGGGCGCTGAGGTGGTTAGTTTCTCACGGAAGGTGGAAGGTAAACAGAAAAGTACCTTCTCCAAAAAAACCTATTCAACCCCCATGGTTCCAGAGACCACACTCCTGGGGGCAGAAGTCCATGGGGACAGCCTCTTGCTGCCCCTGGACTTGCAGGTCACATAGTGGATGACTTGCTCTCAGCTTAGAGAGAATAAAGAGCTCAACTGCATTGAGATGAATTTTTGGTCCACTTATGTCGAATGTTAAAATAATTGGAAATTCAGAAAAACCTCTGTGCAGATATATTTGTGGCTGGAGACTTCTGGTTATTATGGTTAATAAAACACAACAATTATATTATACTCTGCTCACAAACTCCAGACAGGACTCACAGTCCCTCTAGACAGAATATAAGCCATTTATGAGAATAAACTTTGTACACAAACTAAACACATAAAGCCATGTATTAGAATTGGACAAAGCACTGCAAGCCAAATAAAAGCTAGCTAAATGCCGTATTCCCAGGGGCAGCTGAGGTGAACTCCTGCTTTCAGGAGGCACACAAATTTTTCTCTCAGCTGTTCCCAGCAACTCAAAACAGCAGCCTCCTCACACTGGTGACTGACAAGGAACTGGACAGGTTCCGGGCCCTCTGACCATATATTCAAGCCTACACATTGGACAGGCACAGACCTCTATGAAATGGAACAGAGACCAGGTGTGTCAAAAGTCTGTGAGAAAGGAGGCACCAGGGAGAAGGAAACAGAGCCACCTGGCACAGGCTCATCACCTGTCACTAAAGCAGAAATGGAAACATGGACAAAAGATTTGATCGGACTCGTGAATATATGTACATAAAAAGAAAACAGGAATAAACATTTCTCAGAGAATCCCTGAAAACCAAAGACTGTGACCACTGGGAACATTGTGAAGACACAAAATCTATACCCGCTAGTCTCTTCTGAGGTCCTCATGGGCCCCTGACCCGCACATTCTTCACTCTCATCTTGCAGACTTCTTACATTTATTCAGTATCATTTGCCAATCATCATTCTAGGAGGTTAGTTCCCAAACCAAGGAGCTCTTTATTCAGTGAGGGAGAACTGCATGTATACAAGTAATTATAGAGCAGTATGATAGATGATTGAGATGTGAATAATGTGCTATAGGAGCCAGGAGAAAGATATTCTATCTCCCTGGGGCACATGGAGAAGGGAGAACTCAGCCTGGCCTTGAGGGTGG
Organism: Micronycteris hirsuta; assembly: GCA_004026765.1. Taxonomy (NCBI): domain Eukaryota; kingdom Metazoa; phylum Chordata; class Mammalia; order Chiroptera; family Phyllostomidae; genus Micronycteris; species Micronycteris hirsuta. The sequence goes on along the minus strand of PVJI01009687.1, from coordinate 21,837 downwards.
GTAAGTGTTAGCCAGGTAGGGGAGATGGGCAGAGGGAGGCACGTTGAGGACAGAGGGTATACAAAAGGCACAACAATGTGAATGAAAGTTCTGTCAGGAGATGATGAGTAGGACAGAGTGGCCAGAGGACAGTATGGGAAAGGGAGAATGACAGAAGATGAGTCCAGACAGATAGACTGAGGGCAAATTGTGAAGGTCCGTGGACATCACACTAAAGATGATGGAGAGCCATGACAGATTTTCAACAGGGCAGTGACAGGATCATGTGTGTGTCTGAGAAAGAGAGCTCTGGAGGCAAGGCAGTGGATTGAAGGTGGGGAGAACAGACAGAAGGAGGAGAGGCAATAATCCTGGCAAGAAACCATGAGGGTCTGAGCTATGGCTGTGGCTGTGGAGCTGATCGGGTGGCAGCTGATTTAAGAGTTATTTAGACAGTAGAATGTATAGCGCTTGGTGTTGATTGAATGTGAGCAATAAAGAAAGGGAGAATTCAAGAATGAATCTGCAGCAGAGATATTCAGCAGGCATTTGGAAAATTGGGGTATGAGATCCAAGAGGGAATTTGGGCCTCATGGGTACTACAATCTCTGCTCAAGGTCACAGAGAGATAGGTCCATTATGTCCTCTAGAAGGGCAGCCACGGTTCCCAGATTCACAGGCACAAGGGACACTTTGCTGTGGGTCAAAAGCCCCTAACTCTAAATCAAAGCAGAGACTGCTGTGAAATGAAAGTACAAAAGAAGATGGGAACCAACCATACAGGTGTTTGTGCCAACTGCCTTCTCTGAGCCTCAGTTTCATCTGTCAAGCAAGGAGATGGTGAGACACAGAGAAGGAAGACCGAATCAAGATGCTCTTTTAATGCACTTACAAGTAAGGCCCCTTAAAATCTAGATGCAGAGCAGTGTGTCTGGGCCCAGGGGTGCACCAGAACTTGGGTGCTGTGTTTACAGACCCCCCAGGTTCCACATAAGGACATTTTTGCCAGATGAGTTCAAGGCAATCGAACTGAAAATAGAACTAGCTAGGAAAATGGGATATTCGGCTCCTGAGGGTATTGATGGGGTATTCAACTCCTGGGCTCTCCTGTGTCTGTCTGTGGGTTTATGCATGGACTTATCACCAATTTTTGCCACATCTTGCCGGTTCAGGGGCAGTTGGACCTTGGGAAGAGGTCCCAGTCAATGGGCCCTGCTTTACCCATGTGATACTCAGGCTGTCCAGCAGCAGAGTCCTGCCTGGGCTCCTGGTAAGGGCTCAGCCACACCTCTATCACAGCTCCTTAGTGCCTTCCTGTGGATCAGGGACCAGCTGGAAGAGGCAAGGCAGTCATTATGTGATTGATCTGGAAAGCTTTGCAGGAGTGGTGTGCTTTCAGGATGAACACAAAAGAAAGTGGTGTGCTTCTGTGGTGTCCACATAAGGGATGATTGGGAGAGTGGTCTGGCCGAGGGTGCTGGGTGACTGTACCCGACCCCAAGGCTCTCTCAGGGGCACACTATCCAAATTCCGTCCACTCTTGAGGCTTGATGAAACACTTGGGGGTGAGGGTGAAATGGACAAAGACATGCCACAGCCATGGGTCCGTCTGAACTGTAATTGCCTTCAAGAGACACCTCTCCTATAGAAAAGCTCTTATTGTCCCCATGTGGCTTACCAGGCAGGCCTAGTCCTGATTTTATTCTAACCCTCAAAGGTCACCCCCTGCAGCCACTCTCCATGACACTCCCCAACCCATGTGTTCCCCTGCACGTAGCCAACCTGAGCCAAGGACCCAGCAACAGAATGCACACGATGAGAAGGGGGTCTCATTGCCCACCAGGAAGGAGGGAGAGAAAGGAAAGGTGCACATGCATTGCCAAGCCTGCCATTGTGAATGTCGTGGCAGGGGAGGCTGGGCTCCTTTACACACTTAGTCATGTTCCATTTCTAGCTGACACAACTCAATAGTTTGTGACACAGTGCCACTTAAGACTCACTACCAACTTAGGAAGACAGAGATGAAGCTGAGAGAGGGAGTGACGAGAGAAGCTGAGAGGAGATGATGAAAATGATAGGACCTTTAAAAAAAAAGTATGTTGTCAGGTTAGATTATGGTCTTAGCAATCAGGGCAGGTCCTTGGAGATCAGAAACATCTCCAAAACAGAGTAGGACCTTCTGTACAAAGGCACTGAGCTGGAAGAAGCCAAATCTTTCCTTGAGAAAATGAGTTTGCTATGGTTTTAGGGTTAAGATGGCATTTATCTTGACTTCTGAGAGCAAAACAGATCAGTGAAAGCAGTGATTCCACTTTGCCATTCCTAACCTGGGCAGTTGCCCAAACTTATCTTTTCCACTGAACAGTAATTTCATTGAAGGCAAGAAACACATGCTCCTCTTATCTTTCTGGAGCTGTGCATGAGCAAACAGTTGCCGGCCTCACATTGGGCAGCCAGTAAAGACTTGTTCATCTGGCAGAAAACATTGTTTCTACCCAAGAAAAGGTCTTATCTTCCTTGATGAGATAGAGAATAAACAGAAATTTAGAGTGCAGAGGAACCTTACACATCAAATCATCGAATTTCCTCATTTCAGCCACTGGAAAACTGAGCACAGAGATGTAAGGAAAAATGCAAACTGACACAACCCTTAGTGACTCAGCCAGACCCAGCCCAGGTCTTCTGAGCTTTTGTGCCACCGTTCCTTCGTTGACACTTCACTGCCACTTCAGAGTGAAGGCACACGACTTCAGAGGCATCTGCTCACCCACCCATCCTTCCCTGCCTCCCTTCAGTGTGAGGCTAGGTGTGTGGGTGGTCAGTGTGGGGGGGCAGGCAGGAACATAAGATGAATCAAATCATGTCTCACATCCTGCCCAGTTCCCTGCTCCCCTCATTCTTGGGAGGGGGAGGCCTGCAAACATGAAAAATACACCCAAGCCCAATGATCTGAATACGTGCACAGTGCTATTTAGCACAGAGAACAGGGCAGGTCGGGTAGGGTGAGGGTGGAGTATCTTGGGAAACCTTCACCAAAAAAGGTCCAATTTTAATTTCTCTAATAAAGAATTGGTGGTGGCCAATCACAGGAAGGAAGGCAGGCATTCTAGTCAGAGAGAGCCCAGAGATTCCCCTCTCTGAAAACCCTTTCAGCCCTGGGGGCTTCAGGGGCACCGCTCTGTCCCGGGTGTGCTGCAGCCCCACGGAGCACCCTTCAGAGTCTCTGTCTGGAGTAACCCCATAGTCATCTCACAACTGTAAAGCGTCTATTACATTAGATAACGAGCTGGCCATGGGACACTGTCCTTGGCCTACTAACTAGGTCAGATCTACCCATTATTTGCTCTTGTAATGCCACATCGCATGCTTTGTAACACTATTACCATTGTCACCAGCATTTATTTATGCCATCTGTTACAATGTCTGCCTGCCCAGCTGGATGTGCGTGAGGTTCCAAAGACAGAGACTGCCTGGCTGTATCCCCAGTGCCTGGTATGTGCGGCACACAGTAGATGTTCAGTAAGTATTGGCTCGCTGAAACCTGCATGACAGTGGGAATATATGCTCATTTTCATGGACCACAGAGCTAAGGAAATAAAAACAGGGACAGCAAATGTTGACCATGTTTTTAAGACAAATATGGTGAAAGGAAAGAGAGAGTACAGAGAGAAAGGGGAATGCAGATTTAGGGAGGGTCTTTGGAGGGGGAAGGCTTGTCTAAAACGGGCAGGGCAGAAGCAGTGGGCAGGTGGAGACTGAGCTGCAAAGTGGTACAGGATGGGGATAACAACGCTGGACCAGGCTTACAGAGGGTTGAGATCACAAACAGGAATGGCTTTGCCTAGAACAGGAGAAGAGCATGATTCTTCCATACCAGAGAGAAGCAGATACTGTGCATAAAACTTAGATATCCACAGCACCCCCACGCTGGCATCTTACCTACCACAACCGTTACGGGATATTTTTTCAACCTGAATTTACACAAAACGGGGTTATTTATAGATTGTTTCAGCTTTGCTCCCAGAGGAGAAGAGTCAAGAGCACCCAACCCAGGCAGCTTTGGTCCTCCACCCGCTGTGTCTTGGAGCCCAAGGCACAGCCTCCCCAGTCCTCCGAAAACACCTGCCGAAGGTCTCTGTCCCTGCTTCCACCCGCAGCTGCTCTCCCTGCGACCTCCCCCACCCACCCACTCACTCTCTGCGTGGGACCATGGCAATCCCACTCTCTCCAGTGTCGGCCAGTCTCCACGGCCTTTCCCGGTCATCCTTCAGGCCGCCCTCCTGAGCGGGGTGCTGCAGCGCGGGGTGCTTCCAGCCCCCTTGGAAACAGGACTCGGGGACGGAGCTCTCGGCGGCCAGAGGCTGCTGGGCGCCGACAGCGCCCGTCACGACGTCTCAGGAGTGGTGCTGTCCTCCCAGGACGCCTGGCGCACCCGCCTTCGCTCTCACAACAGCTCTGCGAATGGGGAGCTGGACGTGCAGCGGCAGCTGCTACCGTCACCAGCTCCTGCACTGCCTTGGGGGCTGCACCGTCGGCCTCTATCCAGCAGCCACTCCCAGTCGACCAGGGCTGCTCTCCAGGCCTACATGCCCAGGGCCTTTTCCCTCCTCTTGACTGCAGGAGAACAGGGACTCCCTGCTCCAGAGTCTGAGAACCCTGGCGAAGGCCCTAACAAAGGCACGGAGGCGGAAGGGCAGGGGAGGGGGGGATGGGTAGGGAGCTGGGGCGGACTCACAGAGAGGGAGGCCTTACAGCAGGGAGCACCAGTGCCCTCTGCCTGGGCCCAGGAGCAGCCCCACCAGCAGAAAGTGCAACAGGCCCATCTCAATCCTTCTCTGAAACCAGAGCCGCCACTGTGGAGAATCCTGGCGACCTAATGCACACAGAAGACAGTTTGCTGATTCTTGTTCCCCTAAATGATTTGTTGGAACATTGGACTCATAAATGTTTCTCGAAGGATGCTGTTATCTTCCAGGTGAGCATGTGGTGGCAGGGTGTCCAACCTGTTGGTGTCTCTGGGCCACACTGGAAGAAGAAGAATTGTCTTGGGCCACACATTAAATGCATTGTGACATGTAATAACAAAAAAAATCTCATGATGTTTTAAGTAAGTTTACAGTTTTGTGTTGGGCTGCATTCACAGACCTCCTGGGACACATGTGGCCCACGAGCCGCGGGGTGGACACCTGCAGTGGATGGAGCACAGCCTCTGGAGACGGGCCGTGCCAGAGCCCTCTTTGACTACTAGCAGTTGTGTGACCTGGGGCAAGTTGCTCAGGGGCTCACCCCTGGGTTCCTGTGCACACGTGAGGGTCTGACACCATCTTGCCACATGGCTGCGAGGGTTGGAGATGGCATAGGGAAGCATCCATACCACGCCCGGTGCCTGGAGTGCATTCAGCACATTGGAACCTATTATTATGACTGGGGCCTGAGCCAGAGCCAGAGGATCAGGCTTGAAGACCAGCACAGTTTGTCACCTTCCTTCCCCAGTTTGGCTGTGTCTTTAGGAGCGATGATACTTACAGCCAGCCGTAGGGGAGGGGGATGCGGGGGGGGGGGGGGGGGGCTGGGCCCAGGAGCAGTGGCCAAGGATGGTGGGGGAGGGAGGGCGCCTCCCTCCAGCTCTCCCTTCTCTCATTGACACGACAGCGACAGCGGCAATCAGCTTGTCCTCTTCGCTAAGCTGTTTCCATGGTTCCCACCCAGGCTGCCTCTGAAAATCTGTCACACTTTTAGCATAATGTGCAGCAAGCGCAACGACAAATATCTTTGTGTCACTGGCAGGGTCCAGGTGGGGCCCTTTCTTCTGTTTTCTGGGGAGGCTTCTGGCCCTGGGGGTCAGGCCGGCCACCTGAAGCCCGGACCTCCCTTGAGTGCTCCGCTCTGTCCAAATTACCTGTGCGTGCCAGGTTCCTCTCACAGGTGGGCCCATTAGCATGTGTGGGTGCATGTGTGGCCTGCCAGCTCTGTAATGATGCCCTTCGTGGAAACCTGTCTGGGAGAGTTCCATGCTTTCTGTTGGGTACCTTGCTCCGTGTTGTTGTCAAAAAGTTATGGTGCAGCCTACCTGTCCGAGGGTAGCCACTGCCCCTGGTGAGCTGGTTTGTGATTGTGTTTTTTGTTTCCCTGCTTTGTTTTATTTATTTATTTTTATTTTTTATGTATTTACTTATTTATTTTTATTTTTATTTTTTATGTAAGCTGGTTTTTGAAGACTGAAAAAAGGCAAGTAGAACAGAACTCAATAAACATGGATTGAAATATTTATTTCAATAAACGTGAAATCAATAAACATGGATTTAAAGCTTAGCTGCATCCTTTATTTGTTGGGCAATCATGAGTCACTTAATTTCTCCGGGTCTGTGGGATGGGGATAATGATACCTAGCCCTAGAGCATTGCTGCGACAATCAGATGAGACAGTGTATGAGAAGGTCTTTCTTAACTATGCAGCAATAAGTAACTGTTCATTATTCTTGTGGAACCAAGAATTTTGAACCTGAGCATGCAGTTAACTTGTTGAATGCCTGGATAAAGTACTTAACTTTTGTGAGCCTGCTTCCTTATCTATAAAATAAGAGTAATAATACACACCCTACCATATAGAATTGCTGTGAGGACCAGCTAAGATGAAATTAAAGACGAAATCACTTTGGAAGGTATGCAGAGCTCCGTACTTGTGAGGCAGTGGTGTCGCTTAAAGCAGGCCTGCACAGAAGGACAGAGCGCCGTAGCTGTGGATATTTCACTGACCCGCTCTCTAAGGCATGTGCCCTGAATCTGGGAGTGGGCGGAGACCAGGAGGCAGCAGGGAAAGGAGCCATGGAGAAGATCTCCAGGGACCACAGAATTAACTTAATGTAACAAAATGCATTAAGCAATTGCTGTGTCCCAGATGATGTGCCACAACCTTCATGACATGACCTCATTGAATCCTCCTAACAGCCACACAAGACCGTGGGAACTATTATCCCCATTCAATAGATGAGAGACTGAGGCTTAGGGAGATTAAGCAACAACCCAAAGTACCACATCTAATTAGTGCACAGCTGGGACTTTAAACTTATTTCTGTCTGATACCATAGCTAAATAATAATAATAGCTATTAGCACTTCTTGAGTGCCTACTGTGTGCAAGGTGTGTTCCAATGCATCACATGCATTGAGCATTTAGCTCTCACCTATGATATAGGTCTTTTATTGCCCCTATTTTACAGATGAGAAACCGAGGCCCCAGGAGTTTAGGTAACTTTCCCAAGGTTTCACAGACAATGAAACCACCACACTCTTTATGTCAACCTTGAGTCATGGGTGTCCCTAATGTCCCAAAAGCACACTCGGGGTTGGGAAGAAGCTAAGGACTCTAACTGTTCAGATTCTTTAACCCCAATTGGAAACAGCTCCTCACTCAGGGTCCACCACTAAAGCTGCGCCTCAGCTCTACCCTGCAGGGATGGGGTTTGGGCTGAACAAAGATCCATCATCTGTGGAAATTGTCCATTTCTGCCATACTAGTAATTCTACTACCAACTTGTGAATGATGAGTTAAAAGTAACAAAATATGTTTTTGCCTAAGACTTCTATTTATTTGAAAATGGTCCTATGGACCCCTAGTTGAGAGGGCTACCGTCTTATGTGGAATTAGCTTAGGAATAGGAAACTACCACTTAGTGAATGCCCTTCCCACTAAACCCTGAGGTGCACAGGGAAAAGCGCCTGAGTGCTCTTGTACACTCGCCCTAGCAGATGGAAGGATTACAGCCTCGGGACAGAACTCCAGGGGCAGGAGCTGCTACCAAATGCCTGAGAGGGTGAGGAATCCTTAACAGAACGCATAATATCACTCCTTGCAGAGAAGCTCCAAATCATTGCTACTGTCCCTGAGGTAGTGTCCCATTCCCGAATGCACATGCACACAAACCACAGCACACATACCTGCTTTTCTCCGGCCCAGAGAGAAAGAATCCCCCCACGGGACTCCCAGGGGCCAGCACCTGCTAGCTGCCTCGGCGGATGTCACTGCCAGAGCTATCCACCAACAGCTCGGCCCGCATCCTCCCTGACAGCAGGGCAGCATCCTTCCCTTGCCTCCTGGGGGCCTGTCTCCCTCCGTGGATTCTGCTGGACAGATACAGAAAGTGAAGTCAGTCACAGGCCCTACCCTGCTTCAGAATTCCCACTTTCTAAAGAAAACATTTCTTAATGCAGAACAGAGGGCCACGAGAGCAGTGCCCAGAAGAGACGGCACCCTTCCTGGGCCCGCTGCTGCGTTCAGTCTCATAACTGACGTGGCAGCATAAAGAGCAGCTGTGCTCTGGGGATCTACAGAGCTGGGCGCAGGTCCCCACTTTGCTGTGTGTCCTCGAGCAGTTCACTCTCCTCTCTGGTCTTCTTTTCCCTCTTCTGCAAAATCAAGGGTTTGGACTCCAAGCCTCTTTGGGCTGTAGATCCTGGGCTCTACCAGACCAGTTCATTCCTCAGTGCCCTAAATGGAGTGCCAAGGGGCAGTCGGCAATGACTAGGAAAGTCCACCCCTTCCCTGGAAGCTGGAGATCCTGGGCTCTACCAGACCATTTCATTCCCCAGTACCCTGAATGGAGTGCCAAGGGGCAGTCAGCAATGACTAGGAAAGTCCACCCCTTCCCTGGAAGCTGGAGATCTGAGGCCTTCAGATTCCCAACACCTTCCTATCTGCCAGCTCAGGTGGGAACCTCAGACAGCTGCTGCCCTGACTCGTGATAAATCCAGCTTCTGGCAATGTGGCTGGCTCAGAAAGGGTGTTCTAAAAAAGTCTGCAGGATGGAGGCATGAGTAAATGAATGAGCATCTTTAGCTTTCTGCTCTCTCCATTATCTCCTGGCCTGCCCAAGGTGACCACATCCCAGAGTCCACTTTAGGCCCCCACCTGGCCCCACGACCTGCCCTGGATGCTGGTCTGCCCAGAGTGTTATGACCTTGGCCTTGCCTATGCCCTGATGGATAAATAAATGCCTGTCGTGAAATGAGTAGCTCTTTCCCTGATAGGTGATTATCTATGGAGAAAGCCAATTAAAATAGAGACCATCTTAGTAAGAGGGTGTGGATATGCATTTGACTACAGATGCAAAACGAATTACTTTAATTTCCAAAGAAAACTTCTAATCTGAAGAGCTCGTTTGGCAGCCAGAGAGAAAGATCCCCCCAGAAGACAAGCCTTACACTTCAGGGGACCCGGGGTGGGGGGGGGGGGGTTGGAAGAAAGGCTCAGGATGTCAATTATTGAATCACTCCTTTAATAGACATATTAGTTCAACGTCTGTACAGCTGCCAGGGTATCAGCATCCCCTCTCCTGTGATGCCGGTGGCAGGGACCGGGAAGCTGTCCAAGAAGCCCCTGCAGCACCCACAGAAAGAGGCGCCCTGGCTGCAGTCACTGCACATCTGTTTCTGTGGGCAGCAGCTTTAGGAGAGGAAGTAAGCCCTGGGCCGATCTCACCTGGAGGCCAGAGGATGCGTGGGATTTAAATTTTGTCCATTGCGCTGGGAGTGAGCACCCCCGTCCCCCGACAGGCTTTGCTACTGAGCTGAACAAATCCACTGTCTCGGAGGACTCAACTAAGATGCCACCTGCTCTGCAAATCCTCCCATGACCACCTGAGGCTTTGTAAGGAACCCAAAGCACTTTTCCTGTTGTTAGTTATTCAGAGGAAGCGAGTGGTGAATCACAAGCCTGGACTCGAGCACCCATCTGTTCAACTCCCTGCTGTGTACGACTTTGGGCAAATTACTTAACTTCTCAGCGCCTGACTGTTCTCATCTGTAAAATGGCCTAATAGCATCTCCCTCATATATTGTCATGAAAATTAAATGAGAAAATGCACTGAAGCATCTAAAACAGTGTCTGGCACATAGCAATTATCACCACCACCTTCATTTGCTGTTTCCTTATTAATATCCCTCTGGGCACTTGCCAGTTCTGAGCAGGCAGGAGCCCGCCCCCACCGGCACCACCGCCACCCACACAGCTTTCTCATCGTTTCATAATGACTTGCTCAGTCACCAAAGAAAGAACTAGGCAATGCTGTGTCTACATCAGACTCCAGACAGGCTTCTGGAACCCACCCCTCGCAGGAGAGCATGGCCTGTCCCCTAGCACAGGGCTCCCTCCCTTCTGGGGGCTCCTCCCTCCCACACAGGTTGTAGCTGATGTAACAAAGCCCACTGAGGATGAGAACGAGGAAGGAGTAAACAGCTGAGCGCTCCCCAGGTGGTCTGGGACCCTGGGGAGGGAGGTGGCCGAAAGCCCTTGGGTGTGGACCAGGAGGTGCTAGCCAAGTTCAGTGCTGATTACCCAGGGCTTGTGGTGCAGCTCTGCAGGAAACCACCCCCTGAAGCACCTGATTGCTTAAGCATCTCTTTGCAAAATGTTTATTTTATTTATTTTTTTCTCCATGAAAGTTTAATCAGGTACCCAGACGAGGTACGTGCTCCGCAGCCCTCTCCAGAGAGCAACAGATGGGGCATGATCAGCCCTATTATTCATAGAGGGTGGCAGAGGTGGCCACTACCCTGAGCTCTGCCTCAGTGCCCCCAGCCCACGCTGCTAGGGCCCCTCCCCCGGCCCCCAGCCCTGTGCCAAGCCCAGGATGTCCAGCTTCCTGGCTGACAAACCGGAGGCACAGCCACTTTGATCCCATATGCCCAGCAGGTGTGAACAGGGCCCTTATTCCCAGCCCCCACCTCACCTCCCTCCCGCCCCACACCCCAAGGCTGCCACCTGCAGGGCCTGACCTCTGGGATACAGAGAGGAGGCAGGGGGTCCTTCAGCCAGCCTCAGCCAAACCCGCTGCTTGGACAGTTCTGCCCAGACCCTAGACTCCTGAAGTGGCTTATCCATCCCCTGGTCGTTGGCCTCCCTCAGTTCTTTCTTTACCCAAAGCAATCTGCATAACCAGAAACCAAAGGACTGTCCCCTCCTCGCTTTATTCAATTGTGGCGGAATGTGTTCCCGAAGTGCCTGGTCTTCGATGGCCTTGACTTCAGAGTGGTGGGATGCCGGGGTCATCTGGGGTTCCAAGCTGAAGGGGGGCAGCCCAACTCACCTCCTATCCTGTTCCCACATCCCAACATCCCCATGTCCCCACTCACCCTGGGCTCTGCTTCCGGCAGCTCCTGGTTTCCCCTCCCCCTCATTTATCAGCAGCCTCCTGGGATTATGAGGAAAGTCATCACCTCAGGATTAAGCTTCCATTTGATTCTCATCAAAGACTCTGGTCACTGAGTATTTGCTTAACACCAGACCTTTCAGTCCCCATCAAAGTTAACAAGGCCTGACAGATTTGGGATTAGAGAGAGAAACTTAGACAAATCCATACTTTCACAGGAGGCCCCAGCCGCTGCAGCAGAAGCAGCAGGGTCCCAGAGCACCACGGACCCTGAAATGAGCTCCTTCCCTGGGAGACCGTGGCAGGGTCCCAGTCTGGTACCACTCATCGAGGCCCCGCTGCTCCGGGGCTGGATTCGGTGCTTTCGTTCTCTTGAGTGAGGGAGCTCAGCTCAGTTGTGATCAATGCAGCACTGATGGGGTGAGAGGGAGGACATTAGAGTTAGTGGTCATGTCTTTGGGCCTCAGTTTTGTCATCTGTAATATGGGAGTTGATAGAAATTATCTTCTTATGAAAATTGTTAGACAAATGAGCTAAGAGACGCTGTGTAAGATTTCCCAGTGCAGTGCTGGGAGAAGTCATGCAAAGTAGATGCTTTCTCACTTCCTTTTTTCTTTTCGTTTTATTTTGTTATGCATTTTGATTAATTAAAATATAACCAGTAACACCTCCACCTCTTGCTTTCCCACTCAGAATTTCTACCAGAAGCAAGCACAGAGCACCTTTCCCCTTCCCAGCTCCTAAAAGCTGAGAGTGGAATGAAAGTTACACACACTGAAGTGAGGCAGCACATGTATTTTTCTGAGGCCTGTGGCCTCCTTTCTCCCCGGCTTTCTCCCCAGTTCCTTTTGGCCCCACTTGCCTGCTGATGTGCCCACCTGCAAGAGCCTGGCTCACACTCAGACTTCATACTTAGAGCAGGGGAAGATGACGGAGTAGGGGTGAGGGAAGCGTCACTCTAAATTTTATTATCAACACAAAGAAAAACAATGGCTGTGTTTACTGAAATTAATTTTTTGGAAATTACTTTGTCATTTGTTTTAGTCTTCTTAATTAAAATTTACTTGGTGAAGAAAACACCCCATAAATTAACTCAAATGCAATAGCAAATTAATTAGCATTTAGTTACCAGACATTACTCACGGGCCGGACAAATTGTTTTCAGGCTGTGCTGGGCATTTGGTGGCAGACGGTAGGGACAGGGTGGGCCGGGCAGTGCTCCCCGGGAGCACCGTGGGCTCCCCGGGCTGGTGTTCTCCAGGCAGTCCCTGCCAGGGTCCCTTTGTCACCTGCCTTTCCAGGCACTCCGTCCACTTTTGAAGCAGGTCCCTCTGACCTCGGGTCCAGGCCAGACCTTTGTACAATGTTTTCACTGCAGGGTATTTCCTCTCTCCCTGGAAGCACGCAGGAAGAAGAGGCACTATCAGGACAGCAAGGTTTGCTGGAGCGGTCTTGCCTCCGGGCCAGAAGACGGGCACTTCAGGAGGCCCCCGGTAGCCTCAGGGATCTTAGGTTCTATGAAACACAGGACTAGAGAAATCAGTGCCAAGCCCTTTCTGTTCCTTTTTTAAATTATTTCATTGTTGTTCACTTATAGTTGTCTGCATTTTTCTATTCTCATTACATGAGATATTCCTGTTGGACCTGAAGAAGATGTTCCCAAAGGAAAGAACTGGAGGGTGGAGAGGAGTTAGTACAAGAAACAAGCTACAAGGGACTGCTTCTGCCAACGAGCCACGCTTAGTCTTTACAAAAGGGGATAAGATGCTTAGAGCTAGGTGGCAAAGGACCCTGCCTGGATTTCGTGCCAGTTCACCTTGCTGCTGTGTGACCTTGGGCAAGTTACTTAACCTCTCTCTATCTTGGTTTCCTTGGGTAACAACAGTTCCTATCTTCCAGGGCTACTGGGAGGAATAAAAACGACAGTGCCCACAAAGCACTGAGAGGAGGTTCTGGCGCACAGCTAGGGCTCTGGAAGTACCAGCAATGCCCATGGTGGCGGCTGAGTGTGTTTGGGCTTGCAGCTGAACTTCTCCATGCCTCGGTTTCCTCATCTGCCTAGTGGAGACAAAAGGGGCTTCTTGTTTTGAGAAGTAAATGATGTAATACATGCAAAGTGCTTAGAACAGTAGAACAGCATCTGGCATGTAATAAGTGCTCAATAAATAGTTCTGTTGTTATTGTTAATATGATTATAATATTATTTCATTGACACCCTTTTGGACATTGTGACCAAGTCAGGGACATGGAACCAGCAGCTAACGAGGGGCCAGTTCCCCTCAGCCATCCTTGGGGAGCAGAGCTGCTGCAGAGGCAGGCTCTCCCTGGGAGAGACTTACCTCCACAGAGCACCAGGCCCTGCAAGCAGCACTGCCGTGCTGACAGCCCGATTCCCTTCGGGCTGTGCAGAGCAGCAGCCCCGTAAATCCTGCCTCTTCCTGACAAACAGGAGGACGGCCTGAATTGCGAGCTGCCTGATAAACTCTGACGTATGGCAGCACCTTCAGCAAAACAACTGCGCTCCTGCGGATCGGATCGGCCCGAGGGGGAGGGAGGTGTGTGTGGGAGTGACCCGAGTCTGTGATCAGAAGAAGGATTGTCACGAGGTGGCTTCTGGCCTGCTCTGTACCGCCCCCCCCCCCCCAGTCTGCTCCGCCCGGGGCGACAGGCCCTTCAGGGGCCGTCTGCTGGCTCTGCCGAGGACAGTCACAGGGCAGCGGAAGAGGCAGCAAAGCCCCCTCGCCAGACAGGCGGTCTCTCCTTCGGCGGGCGGAGCTGGAAGGCCGGGCTGAAGAACTGGCAACGCCGGGCACCACGTTCAGAGTCGGTATTCTTAGCCCGCCAAGCCGACTGAAATCCCAGCCCCACCCACCAATCACCCAGGTAGCCCAGGGGAAGTTAGTTAAGGCCCCTGTGCCTCAGTTTTTCCAGCTGTAAAATATTTATTTACAGTTAATGCAAAACTGTAGCTTTATTACAGTTATTGATGGGGTTGTTGTGAGAATTATAGGAACTAATAACAGAAAAAGTGCTTATTTATCCCAACACCCAGAATGGAAGAAGCCCCACTGTGTAAGTACTGCTTATTGTTATTATTAAGTTATAATATCTCTTGTAAAATACGTGCTATTCATTCCCGTGACACATGCTCATGGGGCGCTCGTAGCGCGGGAGACCGTGTTTGCGGGAGCCGCAGGCCCGGCTCGCGGCCGCGGGAGCCTGTGACGCAGCGAGGCGCATGCACGCGCGCTCAGGAAACCGGTGGGGCCCGTCAGCTCTGATGTTGCCCGTCGTTCATCCCTTTAACAAATATTTATGGAGCTCCTACAATGTGCCACGTGCTATGAAAGGCACAGGGCATATAATGGGCCACACGAAGTCGCCCCTACCTTCCGATCGTCAGAGCCTGCGTGACAAGGACAGGGACGCAGACACTGCTGTTGCGTCCTCAGCAACCGTCGGCCTGTCTTCTTCCTGCTAGAGCCCCGACGCGGCCCAGTGCCGTCCTGCCCGCAAATCTATGGGCCTGATGGATCCAAGGGCCCCCTGACTTTGATTGTTCTAGAAATGGGTCTGTGAAGCATTTCCCATAAAACAATATGTGAGAGGAAGGCTGCTGGTGCATCTGGGTAAAGCTTCCTCTCTCTCCCCCAAGAGAGAGCGACAAGAAGAAATGGTCTTTTTCCTTCCTTAGAAAAATGCGGTATCTGCAGGTGACGCCTGGACCTGCGAAGCCGTTTGAGGCCAGGCCGGCCATAAAGCTGGTGCCCAGGTGCCCAGATGTCAGAACAGAGAAACAAAGGGAGCCTGGGCCCCTGAAGGCACTCCAGAAACCCTGAGCCCACCAACCCTGAAGCCTGATCTACCTTTGCATGTCCTGCTATAGGAAATAATATGTTTCCCTGTTGTTAAGCCAGTTGGAGTCAGGGTTTCTGTACTTCTTTGCTAAAGCATCCTGTGGAATAATAATATACATTCCTATTAATAGTTAACATTAAAAAGCACCTGCCATTTCACAATACACTTTCACATTCATTATTTCGTTTGATCCTCAAACCAGCAACATCAGAAAGGTCTTCTTTTCATCCTCACTTTACAGATGAAGACGCGAAGGCTCTGGGCGTTTGGGTGACTTGCACAAGGTCAGTGGGAAGTGAGGAGCTGGCTTAGCCACACTCGGGTCAGCTAAATCCATGTTCTGTTCCCACGGGGTTTCCATTTCTCTGGTGGGTGCTTTTTTAAACACCTTTCCTGGAATGGACTGTAACTCACTTTAATAAATAACAAACATCCCCAGAAAGGGGCTTCCTGCTGGTCTGAAACCTAACTGGCTTGAACCTGCCAGGGTTTTTCTTTCCCATGAAACTTCATTAGCTCTCACCAGAAATACGAAGTTTGGGAGCCGTCAAGCAGGCAGAGACTGAGCCTCCATTGATGTGTCCCGGTGGAGAGGTAGCGTCCACTCCACAGACACGGGGACAGCACTAAAGAAGAGGGACAATAGGTTGTCGGCCTCAGCAGTGACATGTGTGTTGTCTCCCAGCACAGTTCCCGAGGGATGCAGTGTCAAGTTCAGGAGAGGAGTGCCGTAAAGTATGGGAGAAGAAGCCACATGGAAGGCCTATGAACAAGCGCTGTCTCAGAGAGAAGCAGGGGACGGGGCAAAGCAGGGCCCAGAGTGGGGGCATCTTGGGGCAAGAGTAGTCCTGATCGGGACTGGACGAAAGGTGGACTAGGGCAGGTGCGGGCACGTGTTTGTGGTCAGAATGGGGCAAGCCAACAGAGCACAGACCAAGGATGAGCTCAGGGAAGGGGCCAGAATCCTCAGAGTGAGAGGCAGGTTCCACAGGCAGAGCAAAGCTCAGACAATGCTGTAGGAGGTGGCCCAGCTGATGCCCCTTGGCCACATGTGCTTCTATTCTTTCTTCCTCTCATTCTTAAAGAAGCCACACACAGATTCTGAAAGGTTGAGAACGAGGGTTAGTAGAGCTGCCCATGAACCACGAGTCCTGGGGATGAGAGGGGAGCTGGGGAAAGAGCGATACTCCGCTGTTGGAGTTGATGACTGTCCAGGGAACTGAAAAGGAAACAGATAGGACATTCTCTTGAGGAGAAATCCAAGACCCCCACAATAAGATGGGGTGCCACCTGATCAGAAGCCACAGTGGGATGGCAACTGCAGATGCTGAGAGGGTGGGGAGTAGGGAGACTAACCCCTGTATCTTTAAAGGAAGACTTATGTGGTCCCCCGGAGAACACCGCAATTCAACAAGGCCAGGGAACAGTGCGGAATAGAAGGGAAGGGCTTGAGGAGCTGTGAGGACTGAGGAACAACATCAGTAATGTTTCATCTGCCCATTCATGCTGATGTGGCCTGGGAAATTGAGGTTACATATATGCCAGTCATGGCTGCTATTCTCCATCCTTAAAGCATGAATTTGAGATTTACAAAGAGCCCTATGTCTTTTGGAGCCAATCACAGTGAATAAAGTGAGCGACTAAGGCGGGTAAGATCACATTTTGGTCAGTAACCACTTTGGGGCTTGGGGGGGTGGTTTGTTTTGGTTTATTTTGGGTTTTTTTGGTAACCGTCGATATTTTCTAACAATAGAAACTCTGGGACTCAGAAAGAGCATGTGATTGCCCAGCATCCCCATGTCTGCTCTCAGAGCTGACATGTTTGAGAGGAGACACAGGCTTTGAGCTCAGAGAGTGGTTCTGTCACTGTCTATATCTCTAAAACACAGAAACAAATAACCATTTCACAGCGTTTTGCTAAGGGTATGAAAAAATGATGTACACAAAGGGTTTGGTCCCAAATCAGCCACACTGATGGCACTAGAGCACCACTGGTTCTTCCCCACCCTCTACTGGAGGAGGGACTTGCCAGAGCAGGGGTTGCAGTGGGGTCCTTTGTGTTGCACGAACTCTCTCAAAGCTTCAGAATTTCTACATTATGAGCCTGGTTGAGTGTTTGATTCTCTGGAATGAATGCTATGTGAATAATGCTATTGATGTCAATAAAATAAATCAATCAACATTGTCTTTACTTCTGGTCTTTGCTCCTATTTTTCACAGTCTAGGAGATACTGGGATTCTTTATGGCACACCTGGGCTCTCAGCTTCCAGTGCACAGCAGAAATGGCAAGAACAGTGAGCCTTACCTGGGCACCAGCTGTATGGCAGGCACCACACTATTATTTGCATCTAATCTTATGTGACCCTCACAGCTGGCCGATGCAGTGAGAAGCATAATCCCCATTTTCTAGAGGAAGAAACCAAGGCTAATTAACTTATCCCAGGCTGCCTGGCTAGCTATAGAACAGACCAGAGTTAATCCTGGCTCCCTCTGGTGCTAATGCCTATGCTCTTCTTAATAACACACACCACCCTAAGTTAGCATTTTATTTTCAAATGTGTCGTTTCATCTGTCTTTAAAAAAAATCACGATAAATGCCAAGACCTCATTGTTTCTCTTCATCACAGCAAAAGTTGTGTGAGCACTTCACTCCTGTTCAGTTTCCATTCCAGAATGAATCTGTCCCTTTATCTAATTTTAACTCTTCAGCCATCCTTCTATCCAAATGTGTGAAATCTCTGACCTTTTCAATATCTTCACTGGACTATTGGACAGCTGCTCCCTGTATCACCATGGACAGCTTGACTTCGGTCTCTGAAATGTGGGCGTCTTTAAACAGCTTTGCTCCATCTGCATGTGCCACTTTTAACTTCACAGCAGTCACACCTGAAGGTGTATTTGCCCTCATCCAAAATGTGACTTTAAATTTTTGCTCTGAACATCAGCCACTCGCTTTCATGTCGACACAGGACAACACACACTTCTGGTTTGAGGATTGCCTTTGAAGCTGCTTCTTCAAAGACAGAGTGACCTACCATATACCACTTTTCAGTTCCTATCAAGGATCCTCACTTTCCAGAAACTGTCCCGCATTCTCGCTTCACACCACGGAGTGATGCCCACGAGACAGTAAGACTCTACTCTATCAAAGCTACAATCTAACAGTTACCCTTTCATCAGCAAATTACTTCTAATAATCTACCCTAAGGAAATAATTGAAATACAGTGATTTATGTGGTGTTCACTGCATATTATATATAATAATCAAAAATTGAAAACCATCTCAATACCAACAATAAGGAGAATGGTTAAATAAATTATAGTGCATAACTATAATGGAATATCATGAAGCCTTTAAAGATCATGTTTTCAAAGAATATTTAAAGATATAGGAAAACATTCATGATATAGAATTCAACTGTTTTAAAAATAAGAATAAAAGAAAACCACTTTCAAGTTTATGAAAGGCTACTAAGTGGGAGAGAAAGTTAACTTATTCTGAGTGCATCTTTGGAGAGATGCAGAAGTAGCACCAATAAGAGAAAGCTACCTGAAAACATATTTAGGGGCAATTATAATTTTTCTAATGGTTGCAGCTGCTCAAAGTTGTGAAAGATTTCTTGGCTAGGCGGTGATTTCCCTGATCCAGGAGGAGTTCAGACCAAGGCTGGGCACCTGTAGGCAGGAACATTGAAAAGCAGACTCAGGCACTGAGTGTGACATCGACTCTGATAACCCTCCAGGATCCTTCTACCTGTGACACTGTCCAATTGTACTAGTAGCTTTTGCATCCCAACCACATGTCTGCACATGATCAGTGCTGGAGAAGGCACGAAAGGTGAAGCATGGCCAGGGTGAGCAGAAAATCTGGCCAACCACAGAGTTACCCAATGACAGCAGGTGGGCCCAACTTAGAAACTGCCCCAGGTCATAACTTACTAAAGTATGGTTGCCACTCGCTCAGACTTCATGGGTCAGTCTTTCACCATTCCAAATAAAGAGATTCTTTCCTCTTCCTTGGTGGCCTATTTTTTTGCATGGGATGACCCTGACATCCAGCCATTCTCTTCTTGTCCGTGTAGAGCCTGTAATCACCTTTTCAGCATGTAGAGGCATGGTCTTCACTGAAGAGACTTTAAATACAGAGCTGGAGGGACAGAACAGTCTATGATATTAATGATAGCGATACTATGCCCTTCCTCAGAAACAGGCTCATTTGCTGTAGGTCAGGGTTGTTCTACATATATTTAGTGTACACATGGGGATGCTGGAAAATACTGGGCTGTAGGCAGCTTCCCGTGGGTGACTGACCCTTGGGAAAGGATGGAGAAGTGCTCGTGGACGGATGTGGCTACAGAGAGACTTGTGTGAGACAGAAGGGTAACCTGGAAGAGCTCCCACTGGCCAAAGTTGGAAAAATGCAAACAGAATAAGTATGTAATATTCCATTATAACCCAAAATATAAAATATATGCCCCTGAGTCCACACTGATATAAATAAATAATTGGATAGATAAATGTGGAAAAAGAGACAAATATCCTGGGTAAAAAATTCCAAATAATGTATACAGATACTCTGCCCTCAATGAGGGGCGAGCAAAATTCCTCACTTTTTAAGTGTGTGCTGCAATAGTGAATTTCTGCCAAAGAGTACAGTATGGGGTAAAAATAACTTTACAATAAGGAACAAGACAAACCTGACCTCAGTCAGGCGAGCAAGGTCAGCACCAACAGTGGTAAGTCACGGTGACAGCAGGCAGCCTTGACATGACGGGAAGAAAGGGGCACTTTACCTCTGTGGTCTTCCTCCCAGAAACACATGACCCCCGTCCAATCGTGGGCAAAGCATCCGACAAATCCTAATTGATGGACATTCTATACAGTACCTGGCCGGTGCTCCTCAACACTGTCAAGGTCATCAGAAATAAGGGAAGTCTGAGAACTGTCACAGCCAAGGGGAGCGTAAACAGACCTGTGGACTAACTGTGACATTGTATTCTAAGTAGGGTTCTGGAACAGCAAAAGGGCATCGCTGAAAATGTAGACAATGTAAACTTTAGTTAATAATAAGTATCAATATTGGTTTGTTGACTGTGAAAAAACATACTAAAGTAAGATAAACCAAGAAGGGGAATGGGGAGGGGCATTTGGGAACTCCGTACTGTCGTCTAACTTTTCTGTCAATCTAAAACTATTCTACAATAACAATGTTTTTTTAAAAGCCTAAGAAAGAAACTAAAGAGGATTTGACCTGTGTGAGAAGTTTGTGGGAGGTAACCGAGGCCAGAGAAAGAAACAAATTGTATGGATTCCCAACATTGGGAAACCAAGAACAAAGCCATAGGCCAGGAGAATCGGGGAGATTTGGGGAAGGCCAGTTGCATCCTGAACCTGAGGTTTTGCCTGATGCCTGCCCAGAAATGCTCCAGCCGGTACCTAAATGCCTAGGCCTCCAAATCTGAAAGAGATTGTCTGCCCGATTGAGCTGGACCAAAAATCAAAGGCTTTGTGTTAACAAGACGAAGCTGAGTTCGGAAACTGTTTCACACCAGCCCTTTGGAAACCTGTGTTATTTTCTATAGTCCCAGCTCCAGGACTTACTCACCTGGAATAAAATTGTTCTTTCACTTTTAACAAATAGCTGAGCAAGTCGATGGCTCGTGTGCCTTCCAACAGAGAAGATGGAGGATAGACAAGGAGCTGGGAGCAAGCCCGGGGCCCACGAGTGACCCTCGGGTGGCACATAAACACGTCTATGTTTTACAATCTCCACCTCATGTTTCTTGGAAGCCAAAAAGGATGGTTTGGGGAGTCCCTGGCTTCTGCCATCCTAGAACTTGGGTGACACTGAGGTCTGGAGACATCCAGGATAAAGGGGGCCAGCAGTGAGTGAAAGGCTGAGAGACCAAACACAGCACTTTGTCGGCAATCAGAAAATTAAATGTTCGAAGGGCAGAGCACAGCTTCCTGAGACTCAGAGCCCTGCGCGTGGCCCTGGACTCCCGTGTGGGGGCCCAGCCCTGCTCCCCATCTGCAGGCAGCCAGACCTCGGTTTTAACTCCACCCCAGACGCCCTCCACCCAGGGGCTTCTCGGGAGCTGGCTGGCTCCTTGTACCCACTGGTGCCCTCAAGATGCACCTCCTTATTTCTCCCGCTTGCTCACACCCTGAGGAAAAGTAGAAGAGAAAAAGTTTGGGGGTCTCATGATTAAAAAATTGGCTGGGCGATGTTTTATGCATGCATCTGTTATGCTAAAATAACCATCCTTTCTAACCAGGCCCACCTGCTGTCTTTTTCAATTTTAAGTATTTCTAAGTAGCAATCAAATCAGTATAATTTGTTCTTTATCTCGGCAAAACCATTGTGAAAGAAAAATGTGACCATTATGTTACATCAGGGAAAAATACAAGCCCTTTATTTGCAGCCTTCTCTATATTCTATCAGATCTCACAGTTGTCATTATGCCAGTTGTATTTAATGTTGTTCAAATGAACAGAGCTTTCTTTAATCACTACAGCCTTCTTTCCCCTAAATGCTTTCTCCAAGGTTATGGTTTTCAGAGATAAATACATAAATACCAATGTTATGAATACGTTAAGGGTATCCAAGAGACAGCTTTCAGGATTTGTAGCAAGAACCCGCTGTCATCGGAGTTACACAATAGCCGGCTGATGTTTTGAGTATGAAGTTACTGGGTATTAGGACAAGGCCCGATACCCTGCACAGAGGCAGAGGCTCTTTTGAGCCAATCACAATAGACTAGTCAGCAAATGCTGACTTTATAAATCTGGTATCGGGGTCCTTACTGCTAATAACCAGAGCCAGCAAGTGCAGAGCTATGAGCACCCCATCT
>PVJI01009686.1:0-64200 GCA_004026765.1 Micronycteris hirsuta | reverse complement strand
GTAGACAACAGACAAGGGGAGGTTAGAACAGTATAGGAAGTACAGGAGCAGAAGGACTTATGTGTATGACCGATGGACAAAACTAAAGGGAGGGGAAAGGGGGGTAAGGGGGAGGGGGGAAGGAAGGGGGGAAATGGGGCAACTGTAACAGCATAATCAATAAAATATAGTTAAAAAATAAATAAATAAATAAATAAAAACGAATTCCTATCTTTTGCGACAGCATGCATGGACCTGAAGAGTATTATAGTACTATGCTCAGTGAAATAAGCCAGTCAGAGAAAGACAAGTACTGTATGATTTCACTTATACGTCAAATGTAATGAATAAAATAAACAGACAAAATAGAAACAGACTCACAGATACAGAGAACAGCCTGACAGTTGTAAGAGGGGAGGGGTGTTGGGAGAGCTGAGACAGGTGAAGGGATTGAGCAAAGGAAATGAACCTCATGGACACAGACAACAGTGGGATGAGTACCAGAGGGGAAGGGGGGGGTGGGGGTAGGGGAGGTAGAAGAGGGTGAAGTGGGGATAAATGGTGATGGAAGGAGACTTAGGGTGGTGAACACGCAAAACCATACACAGATTATTTATTATAGAATTGTACACCCGAAACCTGTATAATTTTATTAACCAGTGTCACTCCAATAAATTCAACAAAATAAAAAAAGAAATCTGGGCCTAGGAATTACCTCTCTGCTGTCATTTTATGCCCAGTCTTCGTGTTGCTCATTTCATAGAATCCCAGTGCTCTACTGATTGGGCTTTCGGATCCGAACCTCCTACACCTTCTGTATTGTGTATCTATTTTTTATAATTCTCTCTTTCCTTCTGGAAAAATACAGCTCACCAACAGAACCCCTTTGTGTGATCAAACAGCCCAGGGAGTTCCTTTTTCTATACCCCCACACTCCCCTCCCCTGCTGAGCATCTTCTGCTTTTTATTTTCTCTCTTCTTTTTCTGTCTTTCTCTCCTTCTTTATTCCTTTAGACATAGATATGAAATATTATCTCACTCTTTTTGAAGAGGGAATTTTTATTTTCACATCTCCTCTGAGCTTCTCTGGGTGGTGGCAAAAGGAACGTAGATATTGTATCAAAGTTGTCACCTCCTGTCAAGTCGCCTCTGGGGCAAATCTCGAGATTCTGGGAAGCTGCTGTGTCTCAAACCTTTCCTGGGAACAGCAAAAGTGAGAACCCCTGTTCACCATCAATCATTCTGAATCCCTGAACTGTATTCTAGGGTGTGCTGTCAACAAGGACACCCTAGTCCTAGTGCCACCTCCTGCACTTTGGTTGCCTGCCACCTCTCAGTCTCAAGGTTCAAGGTCTTGTAGGCCTGGCCAGACTCCAGTTCATATTTCTGCTGGTGCCAAATTAACCAACCTGTCTTTCTATTTTGAACCTTCTCTGAAAGCTTTCTAGCAGTTTCTTATTGCCAAGATCTCTGCCCCCATCGTTAAAGCCTTAAAAGCTTGCCTTTTCCCTTCCATCCCTCTGGCCTCATTTGATGAGTGGCCACCCCTGTGGCCAGGTCTTTGTTTCTGTGGGTGCTCCCCTGTGTGTTTTGAGGGTTCCTCTTTATGTCATCTACATTCTGCCATGGTCCCCAACCCAAATGTTGAGCAAACTATGTTGGTTGCTATTTCCTCTTGGTGGGTTTGGGTCTTGGCACAACCCTGAATGTGGGCTTTTATTTATTTTTTCATGTGGGCATCATAAGTTAGGAGTCATTGTTATCTCTGTGATTATTTATTGAAAACTAAGGTGTTGGACTGTGACTGTGTATGTCCCTGAGTACCTGCATCACATAGGGGACTTTTGAAAGCAGAACCTAAGAAGGAAACTCCTAAAGGTGGAGAGTCAGTGAAGTAAGTATTTTAAAGAGGTGTCTTTTTTTCCCCTCAAATCATGCCTGTGGGTACCACCTGACCATAAGATAAGCCCCGCCCTGCCCTTTTCCTTCACAGATTCAAGTTCCTGTTCACAATAACAGATTACCTCCCCAGGCAGTAGACTGGGGTTAGTAACAAGTTGTAGGGAGCCTGGGTTGGCATTTCACGGTGGCCATGTGTTAGGTGTGTAATCTCAAGTGACATTTCTTAGTCCCTGTTCCCTAGTTTCCCTAGGCATAAAATGGGCATGATAGTAGCACTTACCTCATGGTGTTCTTGTAGTGATTACATAAATTAAAAATCTATTTTATCTTGAACCAAGTAAGTAAGTGATGCAAGGGGTGTCCAAACTGCGGCCCACAGGCCTCATGGGGCCCAGGATGGTTATGAATGAGGCCCAACACAAAATCGTAAGTTACGCATGGAGCTTGTTTTGGCTCATTAGTTTACGTAAGTGTTTGTGTATTTAATGTGTGGCCCAAGACAACTCTTCTTCCAGTGTGGCCCAGAGACACCAAAGGGTTGGACATCCCTGATACCTATCATCCAGGCCTATGCATCTGGGTTTTGACTGATAAAAGACTAAATTATTTTCTTGCAATTATGTACATTTTTTATATCTTTATTCTCTACTGGTCTGCTTCTTGTATGTTTGTCCATGTTAATGATCTATAGTTTATCCTGGAGAATAGTGCTTCATACAAATATTACTTAATAAAAGCTTTTTAATGCACTTGATGATAAAGTGCATGGTCTTGGTTTTGGGTTTGAAAAGACTTCAAAATACCTGAATCCTATCGTCTTAGTCAGACTGATTCAACTCTGTTTGCATATTTGATCTATTTGTTAACTTCATCTAATGCTTCGTCTCTTTTAATTCTCACCTGAGGACAAGTTTAATGATTTTTAGAGAGAGGAAAAAGGAGGGAGGATGGGAGAGAGAAAGTGAGAGAGAGAAAGAGAGAAAGAGAAAGAAAAATACCATCAGTCGGTTGCCTCCCATACTCATCTTGACTGGAGATCAAGCCTGCAACCTAAGAATGTGCCCTGAGCAGGAATTGAACCTGCACCTTTTTGGTATATGGGTCAATGCTCCAGCCAACTGAGCCACACCAGCCAGGGCTCATCTAATGCTTTTTATGTAAATCTGTTCTCACAGAATGGTGAGGCTTGACTGAGGTTATCTATGAATGAAAACCCTTTGTAAACAGGAAAATTCAATGCAAATATAAAATAGATTAATATCAAATAGCCTTATAGGCTATTTTCAGCTGAAAATAAGGCAGCTGTAGTTAAATTCATGTAGTCAAAAAAGCCTTGAAGATGGTAAAAAGTGCATGAAATGTTTGCCTCTAATTCATTAATCAATGACAATGATTACTTGCTTGTAAATATCTTTAAATCCTTATTTAACTTTAACTATACTTAACATGATTTAAAAAATATATTAAGTTTAGTGGAGCATAATGTTGTTGTGCCCTATCATTTACTAGGGTACAGTTTTGAGGAAAAGCAATGACCTTCCTTTGCAGCCTCAAGGTAAGGTCAATCCACTTACAAAACAGGTAAAATGTCATAGGCTTCCCATTTTCTAGTTAGCAGCTTCTCGCCTAGCCTATGTTCACTGTCAGAAGATCTCACTAGCAAATAGCAATCTGTTCCCTCAAGGTGCTCCTGCTAACACGGAAAAACAGAAAGGGAATGTCACTGGAACCACAATAGGCCTGTATAAATCCTGGCTTCAATATTAACACAACGATTGTGCTTTTAAATCTTCTGATATTCTTAATTAAAGTACTCCTAGACTCCCCTGAAGGCCTGAAAATGTCAAAGATGTAAGTTAAAAGAAAATCTACTTTGTTTTATGGAATGTGGTTTTAAATGCTTCTTAAAGATATGTAAAAGTATTTGTCAACTTCTGTTAATTTTTACTAAAGTTAAAACTCCCCCCCCCCGTCATGTGTAGATGTCTGTGTGCACTTCTGTTGTATCTTACCAGTTCCTTAGAAGAGGTGCCAAAAAGGTTATGATATATAACATATACACAATAGAGCAAATGAATTTATAACATACAATAAAACTGATGAAGTTTTACTGGACAGTACTCTAGAAGTTGGGAAATAAAAAAAAACAAATTTGTTTAAAAAGAGACTATTATAGTTATGTAATGAGAGGCTGATTTGACTCTCAGCTTCTTGGAAGTCAGGGAAAAATGGAAATAGAATGAATTATATGTTCTCAATATCACAAAGGAAAATATGTGTCAAATTCTTAATGACCTGTGTTATAAATGTGGTTATACATACATGACTTATCCACATTGGAAAATACATACTGATCTAAAATATGTGTCTTACTAAATTGATATTTTTGGTAAATATAAATTAGGTTAATGTGAAAGCTTTTCTCATTCCCTGAGCATACTCTTCCTATGCCCACAATTTTGGTAGTAGCAGACTGTAAGTTATATGGAAAATTTTGCCATAGATCAAAAAGTAGAAATTTTGAATGTATATAATTTTTATATTGGCTGTATAGTTAGGAGTCTGATTTGCTGCATAATATTAAGATAATTAGCTGTCTCAACAACTGGGAAGCAAGGTTGATCAAAAAGAGATTTAAAGTTTGTAATTTCTATAGAAAATGAAGGTATAGATCCTAACTATAGCTACTTGGATTTTGATTCCTAAAGCATAAGTCCCCTTAAAATCTTAGCCCAGAAAATATTTCTTGTGCAGTGGGAGAGAAAGACAATTGGATTACTTAAATATAATAAGGCACTTGTAACAGGGGTGAGTGCCAGTTCAGGTAACATACTTTTTGGTTGAAATGCGTCTGTTACTGATGCACTATTAACCACTTGGGAAAGAATAGTAGAAAAAATATTTTCGAGCAAGCTAATATACTTAGTTTTACTTTCTTAGAAATGTTTGAAAAAATGAAAGGAAAGCAACTCATAGGGACTCACAACTGAGAGCCATGAGATGAATAAGAGGGCATAGTGGTAGAAGAAAAAGCAAATTTCTTCCTTGAGTACAATGATGAAGACTCTGGCAGATGGCTTCTTAGATTAATAGCAGTCTTTTCAGATTCACATGTACTAGCTGTGAGTTATTTAACTGTACAAAACTCTTCTTCGTGTCTGACTGACATGGGTTTCACACCACTATCTTAGTCCATAAAATCAAATATATAAGATAATTTTCAACTCTATTGGAATTTTGTAAATTATAGAATTTTAGTCCTTTGGAGTAGTTTTATTTATTTTTGGTTTCTCAGGTTGTCAAAAAAAAGTTAATTCTGAAACTTTATCAAGTGTTCATAAGTAAATCATCTCTTCTGTCTAATTTCTTCTCAAATAGACATCAAATACCATTTGTGTAACACTTAACATATGAAACATGCTTTGAGTTTTATGTGCATTCATTCATTTGACCCTTCAGTCTTATCAGGAAAATAGGGAAGGAATGATTATTATCCTTGTTTTTCCAATAAGAACGCAAGCAGCATGTATTTCAGGTTTTAATAGCTCAGTTTTTTCCTGGTGCCATATTGGAAGTCAACAGTATATTTGTTCTCAGTTTTGCATGGGAGGAAAGAGATTAAAGTCAGTATCTGCAGAATAGAAGTGTCCAAAAAGAAGAGGTGTAGTAGAAAAAAAACATACATACAGGGATTGGTGTATTGCTTTTAGTAGTGAAGGATTGATCCTCCACATTAGATAACTGACTCCAGAATAATTGAATAATGTCTTTATATTCAGCACCTCAGATGTATTTTCCTCATGTCTTATAGTTTTTTTTTAAATTAAGAAGATGATGCAATTTCCTAGAATTGACTCATATGCAGGCTAGTTGGAGATTCCAAGTATCTGAGCATCAGAATTCAAGATGAGGCAGTAAAATGTCAGATATCCCATGCAGAAATATTTTTGCCAATGTATCTCCTAGGCAAGGGTTATAAAGGAAAGAATGAAGAAATGGGACTGTGTCAAATTGAAAAGCTTCTGTATGGCTAAAGAAAACATTAGCAAAATGAAAAAGGAGCCAACTGTATGGGAAAACATATTTGTCAATGATACCTTGGGCAAGGGTTTGATCTCCAAAATCTATAAAGTACTCACACGACTCAACACCAGAAAGACAAACAATCCAATTAAAAAATGGGCAAAGGACCTGAACAGACACTTCTCCAAGGAGGATGTACAGAGAGAGCCCAGAGACATATGAAGGGATGCTCAGCATCACTTGCCATCAGAGAGATGCAAATTAACACCACAATGAAATACCACTTCACATGAAATACCAGTCGGAATGGCCATCACAACCAAATCAACAAACAACAAGTGCTGGCAAAGTTGTGGAGAAAAGGGAACCCTAGTATGCTGTTGGTGGGAATGCAGACTGGTACAGTCACTATGGAAAACAACGTGAAATTTCCTCAAAAAAATAAAAATGGATCTGCCTTTTGATCCAGCAATTCCACTTCTGGGATTGTACCCTAAGTATCCTGAAGCACTAATTCAAAAGAACCTATGCACCCCCATGTTTATAGCAGCACAATTTACAATAGCCAAGTACTGGAAGCAGCCGAGGTGCCCATCATTAAATGAGTGGATCAAAAAACTATGGTACATTTACACAATGGAATACTATGAGCAGAAAGAAAGAAGGAACTCCTACCCTTCCTGACAACATGGATAGAACTGAACAGTATTATGCTAAGTGAAATAAGCCAGGCTGCAAAAGACAAATACCATATGATCTCACCTATAAGTGGAACCTAATGAACAAAACAAACAAATGACCTAAATAGAACCGGAGACCTGGAAATGAGGAGCAAATTGACAGTGACCAGAGGGGAGGAAGGAGAGGGATAACAAGGGAAAGAAGGGGAAGGATCTAGTCAATTAATATATATAAAGGGTCCATGGTATGGACAACAGGGTGGGGATTGACTGAGGGAGCAGTGGGGTAGAGGTGGGTGGGGTAGAGGAGAGTCATGGGGGGAAAATTGGGACACCTGTAATTGAACAGCAGTTAACAGAAAATGAATTCAGTGATGATTCCATAGGACAGGGGAGAGATGTTTGTATCTTTACCAGATTTCCCTTTCTGGTTGCAGTGTGCTGCTGGAATGTTTGTGTTAGAAATACATGCTGTTGCTTTAAAAACACAGCAAAACTGAGGCAGTTGAAGGCCATTAATAAGAGGCTGATAGTTTTCATATTCTAAGCTTCCTTTTCTTTGGAATACATTTCAATCTCTTTGCCTATGTGTCTCTCCTGCCAAGTATGGCTATTAAAACCACCAATCAATACTTTCCATGTCATTTAATCTCCTAGTCTATTTGTTGATTCTCTGGAAGTGCTCAGTAATCAAAAGTGCACAGTCATGGGAGGATATGATGAGGTGGTGTGTTCTTGAACCAACAAGTTCGTTTATTTCCGCCTTAAGCACAACACTAATTAAACATATGTGGAAAAAAGACTATAGTAATTGCAAATTATAAGTCATCATGGACAGTATCTGACTGCAGCGTAGGCCTTAGCGTTCCCATTCCGCCTGGACTCTATGGTGTGGAGAGGTGTTATGACAGAAAAGAGACTTTGTCTTTCACAGATTTCTTGGCTTTCTTTTTTTTTTTCTCAGCTTCATTGAGTTATAATTGACTTATTGTGCAAGTTTAAGGTGAACATTGTGATCTTATTCATGAATATGTTGCAAAACGTTACCACAATAAGTTTATTAATACGTTGTGGGGATTCTTTCCACACGCGTGTAAACATGCATGTTCTGGAATTTATGCATTTTGAGCGCAGCTCCGTGTGATTCCTGTGTGGACAAGTGTGAATCATGTCTGTGGAATAGGAATTCTCTAATGGGAATTTGGCAAAGATATATCTTGAAAAATTCTGGCTTGCTGAGCCCTGTTTAATATATTACCCTGGTCCTGTCTGCCACCAGACCTGAATTTACATCCTAATGCTCTGCTAATGAGTAATGAGTAATCCTATCCCTGTTCTGCTTAATCCCATGAATAATCAATCCAATGTAAATATGTCCTAAAGCCTCTAATAAAAATCCCGGCTAAGCTACCCACGAGGTTTTTTTCCCAAAATGGAGGTGGAGGGGAAGACCCGTGGCAGCCGGATTCTTATCTCCAAGCGTGTCTCTGGGTAAGATTGATTCATGCGATCAGGGCGGTCCCCCCCACCGATTTTGCGGGTCGAAATCCAAGACAATACATCCTTTGCCTCACATAATTACCATTTTTTGTGGCTGTTGCTGTGGTGAGCGGTTAAAGCTCTACTCTCATAGCGACTTCCAAGTCTACAGGCAGCGCTGTCAGCTGTGGTCACCATGCAGTGCATGGGAGCCCCAGAACTCACTCACCTCGTAACTGTAAGTTTGTTCCATGTGACCAACATTTCCTATTGCCCCCACCCCTGAGCTCCTGGCGACCATCATTCTACTTTCTGTTTCTGTGAATTAGATCTTTTTAGGCGCCACATATAAGTGAGATCATACAACGTTTGTCTTTCTCTGACTTATTTCTCTTAGCATCATGCCCTCAAATCCAACCATATTGTCACAAGAGGCAGGGTTACTTTTTTATGGCTGAATGACATTTCCCTGTGTGTGTGTGTGTGACATTTTCTTTACCGTTCACCCATCAGTGAACACCTACATTGCTTCCATGTCTTGGCTATTGTAAATGATGTGCAACCTCTACTTCCTTGCCTGTTATTTCCTACCCTGTCAGGTCATCCGACCGGCATAAAGGATGCCTGCACCTGGACCTGCCCAAACACTTCATCGCCCCCATCACCATTCTAGCCTCCTTTTCTCTCTGTCCTACAACAGTGTGGACCCATTATTTTAAATAACTTACTGAGGTGTAACTTACAATAAAGAGCACAGATTTTATGAGTAAAATTTGTTGAGTTTTGACAAGTGTGTATGCCATGTAACCATTACCCTAATTAAGATAAAAAAATCCTTCCATCATCCTAGAAATCCCCTCATGTCCCTTTGTAACCCCTCCCACTCTCCTCTTTTATCCCAGCATCCACTGACTTAATTTTTATCACCATGGATTAGTTTTGTTTGTCCTTGTACTTCCTGTAAAGGAAATACATTTAAAATAATGTCTGAGAGGTTATCTATGGTATTGCATATATATAAACAATTAGTTCATTTTTCTTTCTGAGTAGGGCTTCATTGTCTTGCCATACTACGTGTTATTTCTTCATTTACCTGCTGATGGACATTTGGATTATTCTCAGTTTGGGACTCATATGAAGAATGCCAGATAAGACTATGTGTACAAGTCTTTTTGTTTTAATAAAACTTTTTATTTTGACATAGTTATAGATTTTCATGTAGTTTTAAGAAGTAATATGGATTTCATGTACCCTTTTTCACTATTCTGCAGTGGTAGTAACTTGCAAGATTATAGTATATTATCACTACCAGTATATTGGCATCAATACAATCCACTGATTTCATTCAAATTGCAGCAGTTCAGGTGAGAGAAAATGATGGTTTAGACCAGGCTTTTAGCAATGGTGATAGGAGAAGAGTCAGCCCCAGGATGTATCCTGAAAACAGAACTGAGCAGGCTGGTTACTGGGTTAGGTGTGGGATATGAGGAAAAGACGGGAATTAAAGATCATTTCTATGTTTTTGGCTAGGGCAACGGAGGGCATGATAGCATTATATACAAAGACAGGGAAGCAGTAGGTGGGAGTGGAGGATGTAAAGTTTTCTTTTAGACATGATAAGTTGAAATGCCTTTTATCACCTATTTAGCACTTAGGGAAGAGATGGGGGCTAGAGATACAAATTCGGGACTCACTGCTGTACAGAACAATTGGAATAAAAAGTTTCTGAGTCCTTTCATATCAATTACCTCATTTGATTTTCTCAAGGATGCAATAACATATATAAATAGGAATCACCACTACTCTACAGAGAAGAAATGTAGACCCAGAAAAATTAAGTCAGATTTTGGGGGTAAAAACTGGGATTCTTGACTCTTAGCCTGTATTTTGTCCATTGTCACCCTTATGTCCTGGTAGCACTCTTGGAAGGCAAAAGGGAAAGCTCAGTGTCAGTTTTTCCTGTTTTTGGTTTGTTTTATTTTTGAGAAGAACTTCTCTTAGCTTTGGTTTCTCTCGGGCTGACCAATTGGCTGGTGCCTCATGTGGTGGATGCAGGTAGGAGTGGGTGGGCCCCAGGAGGCTCCTGAGGACACCTTGTTTATGGAGGGGAAACGTGGCTGCAGAAGGCGTTTCCTCTTACACTTAAAATGCAATTGTACTGAAACCTTGGACGTAGCCAGAAGCTATTTCCAGCAGGTTTTACCAAAAGTCATCCTTTAGAATGCTTTAAATATTTGATTTGAAAGTGGATTCTTCTGTGATGCAGGAGTCTTTTTTTTTTTTTTTTTTTTTGGTATGTTGGGTGGAGGATGTTGCTTTGGAGATTGTTCTAGTTTCTCCCACATGACCTCAGTTCAAAATGTTCTTCTATTTCTCCACAATGGAAAATATAGCTTCGCAAAGAAATAGAGTTGAAAGGCAGCAATGTTTGTCGAGTAAGTATATTCAACGATACTAATCCGCCACAATGAATGAAAAGCAAACTGAATCTAAGAACAGGAGACTGGTTTGAAGTTTTTGTGCTATTTCCTGCACGTTTGCTCTACTAAAGGTGATAAGTGTTCAAAGCTAACCCTCTTGACTTAAAACTCATTGGACAGGCCAGCTCAGCCTGGCATTAAGAGCTGGTGAAGTACCAGGTGCTTTTGTTCAACACGGATGATCGAATTGCAGTCTGAAAAGGTAATTTTCACTTATAATTTCTAACTTAAAGACATTGGTTTTAAAGGACAATATGAGTTTATTCTGTTTTTTCCCTATGTGTCTGGAGGACAGGTGTTGTATTTTCTTTAATGGTATTAAAGTTATTAACTCATTTATTACTTATTATGTTGATTTACTTAAGCATGGATCTTGACTTAAGCATAGCTATTTTCTCCTTACTTGACAAAACCTTAACATTGTGCCAGTAAGATATAATAAAGTTGACGTAAGGAAATCAGGGAGACAAAATGAAAAAAATAAAGGAGAATGCAAGGTCTGGCTAATACTGTGGAGAGAGAAAAGTACAAATGGCTTTACAATAACCAAGTAACCTGCGCACATGGACTTAGTAAATATCCGGAAGTATCCTGCCTACGGCTGGAACCAAGGTCCAAATGCAGGCCGCGTGGCTCCGGATTGAACACGGGGAGCCACTGAGCCGTGCTGAACTTTGACATGGCTTGTGTCGTGGTTGCTTATCACACTGTTGCTTTTTCAGATGGCTATGTATGGAAATAAACAACTTTTTGAAATTGCTGTGCTAGCTTATTTCTGACTAAATTTAATGAATCTTCTAATGTCTAAATCCAATAGATACCAAATTCAGTGATTAAATATGATTTTACAAAATTAATTGCCAGTTGGTTAATTACATCATAGCAGTTTTTAGAAATGTGTTTATTAGTTTTAAACATTATAATCAAAGTAATTCACTTACACAGATTTAAAGGTCAAACCATGATCCATGGCTTAGATTTGAAAGCTGCTGAGCTCTCCCTATTTTAGCACACCCCACAGCTTCCCTCCCTTCCTCTAGTCCTGAAATGAGTATTTTAGCTCTTACCCCCTCTACACACATTCTCCCAATATACCTTGGCTGAATTTTCGTTAAATGCACTGTAATATCTTTAGCTTTATGACTCTGTAAACACATTTCATGGCTTAGCCATGAATAACTTCTTTTCAGGTGTAACTCTTTTCCTGATATTTTTTATTTGCTAAGTTTCTTTGAATCGATGCTAGTTCTTTCCACTTTCTCTAGTAACTATAACTTTCCCCAAAGTCCGACTTGTCACATCTGGGGCTCCCAGTTTTTTTTCTTGGAGATATTTCTGCTGAGCACTCTATCCTCTGGCTTCTCTCTGGACTAACTGCTCTTTGAGTTTACTGAACATCGCCATCTGAGGCCGCCTTTCACTGCCGTCCTGAAATTCCTGCTGCATTTCCCAAGTTGAATCCCATTTCCTAGGCCCCTAGACCCTCTTTCATGCTTTACTTCTTTGTTTTGGTGGAACGTATTCTCCAGTAGTTTTCTGAGAAAAAAATGTTTAAGAGAGAATTGTCTGCTACTTTTCACATACAAAAATGTCTTTACCCTACATTTTGCTTAATAGTTCTGGGCTAAGAAATAATTTCCTTTTAAATTTTGAAGGCATCATTCTTTTGACTTCTAGACTCTAATGTTTGAGAGATTCAAGACATTTTGATTTCCAAATTCTTTGTAATTGATCTGAGTTTGCTCTTGGGTTTAGGGACTTTATCTCTAATTCTGAAACATGATAATGAGCATTGATGTGAAATTTTTTTACAGTTGTCCTGGACACTTGATGGGGCATTTTGTGATACATGTTCTTCATTTTTTAAAATGTTTTCTTTTTTTGTTCCCATCTCTATCTCTCTCTTCTTTTTGGAAGATGCATTTATTCACCCATCAAGTACAGTGACGTGTTGAATAACTGACTAACTAGTACCTCCTCTCTGCCTGCACTGTGATTCTGTGCTGGAGGTTTCAGCAGTGGCAGAAACACTGCCCTCATCAGACCAGTGAGTCAGACTCTGGGCCGTCTTGATTGAGCAGTTAGTTTTCTCAATTTACTTTTCCTGCATTCCACCTATTCATCTACTATGTCCTACTTTCTGAAAGATTTTAGTGATTTTTATCTCCAAATCATTTACTGATTTATTTTTAGTTTTTTAACTTATAATTTCCAGTTGCTCTGTTATTCCCTCACTGTTCCCTTTTCATTATATACTGTCTTATTTCTTGTCTTTCTCTGAGGAAATTAATGAATTTTTTAAAAAACCTTCCTCTATTCTTTGCATGGTCTCCATTTACTCTGAATTCAATTTGTGGTTTGTTTATTTGGGTCTCTTTCAGGTTGGTGGCTTTCCCTGAATGTCTGATGATTCTTGTCTCTGTGTTAATATTTAAGAGTTAAGTACTAAAGTGCTAGTTAGATATTCTGCCCGCAAATGTGAGCCTATAGTTTGGTAAATTGCTCTGTAGGTCAATTATGTGGCAAAAGAGGGAAGAAAGTGAAACCGAGATTGGACGTAATTGCTGGAATCAGGGTGCAGCATGCCTTGTGGACCTGTACAAGCAATTTGCGCTTTATTCTGTAAATATCGAGACTCTAGATGATGCTCGTACTTGAGGCAAGTCTTTTGCAATCACTTGCATTGTCCTAGGAAACACATTTCCTGTCTTTGTTCCATTCTGTCATAAACATTTCCCCTGGATATCATGTTAGATTTTATTTTTTAATATAATTTTCTTTTTGCATAAATGAGACCTTACTATACAAATCATCCTGCAGTATTTTTTTTTCATTTCTACCTCCTCAGCCCCCGCCCCTTAGGCAACCATCAACTTATTCTCTGTATTTATGAGTCTGGTTTGTTTATTCATTTATTTTGTTTTTTTAGCTTCTACATATAAATGAAATGACTTTTCTCTGACTTACTTCACTTAGCATAATAGCCCCTAAGTTGTTACAAGATTTCTTTATTTTTTATGGCTGAATACTATGCCATTGTATATCTACCATATCTTCTTTATCTGTTCATCTGTTGGTAGACATCTATGTTGCTTCCATATCTTGGCTATTAGTGGTAATGTCACAGTGAACATGGGGGTGCATATTTCCTTTCCAAATTAGTGTTTTTGTTTTCTTCAGATAAATGCTCAGAAGTGGCATTGTTGGATCATATGACATCTCTGTTTTGAATATTTTGGGTAATTTTCATACTATTTTCCATAGTGACTCTGCTACTTT
Source organism: Micronycteris hirsuta (assembly GCA_004026765.1). Classification (NCBI taxonomy): domain Eukaryota; kingdom Metazoa; phylum Chordata; class Mammalia; order Chiroptera; family Phyllostomidae; genus Micronycteris; species Micronycteris hirsuta. The sequence goes on along the minus strand of PVJI01009686.1, from coordinate 50,378 downwards.
ACAATCCCACTGATGGTGTAAAGAGGGTTCCCTTTTCTCCACGTCCTCACCGACACTTGTTTGTTGTTTTATCGATCATAGCCATTTTGATAGCTGTAAGGTGATAGCTCATTGTGGTTTTAATTTGCATTTCCCTGATGATTAGTGATATTGGGCATCCTTTCATATGTCTGTCAGCCATCTGCATGACCTCTTTGGAGAAATGTCTATTTGGGTCCTCTGCCCATTTTTTAAAATGGGATTGGGATTTTTTTTTGGGGGGGGGTCTTAAGTTGTGCGAGTTCCTTATATATTTTGAATATTAACCCCATATTGGATGTATCATTTGTGAATATCTTCTCCCATTAAGTTGATAATGCCTTTTCATTTTGCTGATGGTTTCCTTTACTGTGCAAAAAGTTTTTAGACTAATGCAGTCCTGTTTGTTTATTTCTTCTTTTATTGCTCTTCCCAGAAGACACATATCCAGAAAGATATTTCTAAGAATGGTGTCAAAGAGTTTACTGTTGTGTTTTCTTCAAGGAGTTTTATGATTTCAGGTGTAACATTTAAGTCTTTAATTCATTTTGAGTTATTTTTGTATATTGTGTAAGAAAGTGGTAAAATTTCATTTTTTTTTTGCATATATCTGTCCAGTTTTGCCATCACCACTTATTTAAGAGATGTTTTTACCCCATTGTATATTCTTGCCTCTTTTGTCATAGAGTACTTGACCATATAACTGAGGATTTATTTCTGGGCATTCTATTCTGTTTTTATGCCAGTACCATGCTGTTCTGATTATTATAGCTTTGTAGTATAGTTTGATGCCAGGGCACACGATACCTCCCACTTTGTTCTTACTTAAGATTTCTTTGGCTATTTGGGATCTTTTGTGGTTCCTATAAATTTTAGGAGTAGTTCTAATTTTGAGAGGAGTGCCGTTGGTATTTAATAGGGATTGCATTGAATATGTATATTGCTTTAGGATAGTAAGGACATTTGATGCTTTTTTTAATCTTAATGACAATATTAATCTCTTGTTCCAGTTGCCTAGATATTCATTATATTGTAATTTAATTCTTGCATTTTGAACATGGGCATCAAGTAACAACCATACCCACTTGTTTTCTTCCTGCCCAGGGAACTGCAGAGTCCTGATTGACTGAGATCACTATGGCCTCATAGGCCTCATCTTTCAGTCAACAATACTTGCTTTCCGGGGATATGTTTTCATAACTACTTTGAAGTAACATTGTCATTTTTTTTTCATAATGCATAATAACTTTTATTTATTCTAAGTAATTCTAAGTAAGTGGCAGTCAGTTCAACAAAGTATATAAACAAAATACCTCAAAATACAATTTCTCTTCCTAAAAACAGTCTGAAAAAAAATTTATTATATGGTGTTAGAATTTGTGCAAATTACTATGCATGAGTGAAGTGGAAATACATTCCTAGTCAACGTAGATACATAGTTGTCCCTCAATTGTTTGTGTTCTGTGTCTGAGGATTTAACTGACCACAGATCCAGGATATTTGAAAAAAATTATCCCAGAAAGTTACAAAAAGCAAAACTTGAATTTGCTACATACCAATCAATACATCAAATTCACTCAGATGAACTGATGGGTAGATATGCCCTACTATAGTCTATATACAAACATAGTTATATGCAAATACTATGCCATTTTATAGAAGGGACTTGAGCATCCTTGGATTTGTTGTTGGGTGGGGGGTGGTCTTGGAACCAACCCCCTGAGGATACCGAGGGGGACAGCTCTATACTTTTTTGTAAGTGTTGGGGAGGTAGAGAATTTCCCCCTTCCACCCTTCTTTAGTTCTTATGGCTAGACTAGTAATAAAATAATAAAATTGATACAGACTAGATTAACAGGAGAATAACCAATTTAATATTTATGTACAGGAGAACCACCCAAGCTACTCAGACTATAAAACACGTTCAACAAAATGACCTGCCCAACACTTGTTTATACTTTTTAGGCAAAGAAACAAATTTGTGAGAAATCGACTGGACTAAGAAAGTTAGTGCTCATTAGAAAGGAATCTAAGCAATGTCTGGACTGGTGCACATTAGTAAAAGAGTTACAAAGTTTGTTTACACAGGCTTTTTCGACCCTGGATTTTATAAATTCTTGTGCTAACGTTTTCTCTCCACCCTCAGGAGCATGGAGGGCACCTATCACATGGGAGATTTATCTTCTGCCAGCACCAAGAAATCAAGTTTCTTCTTGCATGGTCAGTTTCTTAAGTAACTTTAATTCAAAATAACCCATATGCCACCATGGGATATCATGAGGCAGTCAGTGCTGGGCCCCAACGTTTGGTTCTGAGGGTCTTTATCGTGGCCTCTCAGAGTTCTTTGCACCTATGATTTGCCCTACCCTCAAGCAAAGGGGTCATTGTCCTTGAACCAAGGTAGTGGCACACAACAGCATAAGAGACCCCACACTTCCCACTCACGTCCTTATTTATTCAGCTGTATGTATGGTGTGTATATTGTGGACCAGAAACCACTAGCAAAAGGAAAACTTTACATCTTGGTAAATCTCTGTCATGCCTTGTGTGGTGACAGATGTCATACAGGCAATCAAATAAATGTTTGGTGAAGAGTGCGGTTATTCATCTGTGCATTCTTGTGCTCTGATGGTTAAGTGGAGCTGAATCCTCAGTGAAGCTACCAATACAAGTGGTCTTGAATGTAGTGTTGTTACCTGAGATGGACTGGGCCTAGAGTGGGTCTGCCTCACTGGCCAGGAGTGTGTGGGTTCCTCACTTCACACAGGGGATTTTGAGAGTGCCTTTATTAAAGCTGGGGACAGTGACCAAAGGAAGGGCCTAGGGTAGAAGAAGCACCAGGAGAGGGATGAGGTGGGGCTGCTTCGGCTCTCTAGAAATGTTATGGAAAATAAGTGAGCCAAGGTAGGGCTGCTGTCAGCTCGCTGGAACAGGACCTTGGGGACAGGTTCAGGGGGTTAGCCTGTGATGAACTGCCACTGCCCATTGTTCTCCTGGTTGCAAGTCTCATGGGGACCCTTAGAGTTTAGGACAAAGAAAATTCACTCAAAAAGGAGCTTTGAGCAAATGTACCTCAGGGATGGCTTCTTTGTCTTGAGGGGTTTTATCTGCTTTCCAAAGGCAGGGATTTTAGGGGAGGTCTCGGGGGAAGATCTCAATATTCATAAGCTTTTCCAGGTATAGCCTTTCAGGGTAATGGTCTCCACTGATTGGCCATTGCCAGCAGGGTGTCATTAGTCATTGCAGCAAGTCCTGGCATTGCCCAAGTGGTTTTGCTTCTTTTCTGGGTCTGGAGCTGAATACAACTGAGGCCTAGATGTCATCTCTAGGGAGGAAAGGCCAGAGGAGGGTCTGAACTGTGTGCCCAGTGATAATGAAGGTTGGGGGTCCAAACCACATGACCAGCAAAATGCCAGAGAAGGAAAGGCCGCCCTGGGGGCCAGGGCCAGGGCCAGGTCTGCTTGTTCCGCTTGTTCCGAGGCTCCTGAGGCTTTCCACCCTGGTGGCCTGTATCTGGCTGTAAATTGCTTGATCAGCTTATTCAGCTGTCTGCCTCAGTTCCCCCATTCCACTTGCCAATGAATTTTCCTAGCTTCTGATGATCCTGCCTCATTATGAATTATAAGCTGCTTTTTACAAGAGAGGTAAGAAGCTAGCCAAGGGGCAATGGAATGTTGCAAGGACCTAGCTTTTAAGTGTTTCCATGAGAAACATACTTTCCTTCATTGTCATAGCTCTGCTATTGGGGAGGGATGTTTTGATTAAGAAGCTAAATGCTTGTAGAGCAGGCTTACCTGTTTGAAGCATTTAAAGCTCTTAGGAAACAAGAAAAATGAGAGAAGTTCCTCTGAGTGTCACAGAAAAAGAGTAAACATACTGAGACTATTTTTTCCTTGGAGTGTGGAAAGCTAGGTCTTGAGCTGTCTGAGCAATTTTACTTCCCCGTAGGGCTGGAGCTCCTTGTTAGTGGTCTCGATAAGTAACCTCTGTCATCTCACACATGTCAAGGAATGCTTTTGTTACTGGAAGCGTGGTTCTTCTCACCGACACAGTAAAGAATTACAGATCAGGCCCTGGCTGGTGTAGCTCAGTGGATTGAGTGCGGGCTGGGAACCAGAGGGTCCCGGTTCAATTCCCCGTCAGGGCACATGCCTGGGTTGTGGGCCAGGTCCCCATGAGGGCCATGTGAGAGGCAACCATACATTGCTGTTTTTCTCCCTCTCTGTCTCCCTCCCTTCCCCTCTCTCTAAAATAAATAAATAAATAAAATCTTTAAAAAAAAATTACAGATCAGCACGGATGAGTGAGAGTTTTATTACTACATTCAAAAGGCTTAGCATAGAAGAAGCAGCAGGAGAGCCTAGGCTGGGCTGCCTGAGCTCACAGGGAAGTCAGAAAAGGGGTTTGGGGACAGATTCAGGGGAGCAGCCTGAGACGAGCTGTCAGATGCCCATTTTCTTAGAGTTTAGGAGACACATGCCTGTGAAGAAAGAAGTGGGAGGTGAGAAGGAAAAGGAAAATGGCTCTGGCTATTCCCTAGAGGGAGATAACAGGTGCCCTGGGTCCTTTGTCTTGAGGCTTTTATCTCTTTCCTGCAGGAGGGCACCTTAGGGGAGGTCTCAGAGTAGGGTTTCAGCAGAATATGCAGCAGTTCTTCAGGTGTGCCCTTTTAGGGTCCTCGACTCCATGATGGGTCAGTGAGAGGGCGGAGGGTCTTCAGTCATTGCAATTGCTTTCGGTGTACCACCTGGTTTTGCTGCTTTTTTGGACTTGATGCTGAAACACACCTGAGGGCTAGATGTTATCCCTGGGGAGGAAAGACCAGGGGAGGAGAGGTCACCCTGGCAGTGAGGTCCTTGTATTCCCAGTTCTGCCCCCTGCCAGGCCCTGGGGCCCTCCGCCCTGGTGACCCTCTGCACTGGCTGTAGACTGCTCAGCCATTGTGTTCAGCTGTCTGTCTCAGTTTCCCTGTTCCACTGGCCAGAGTTTTCCCAGCTTCTTACTCTTCTGTCTCACTTTCATAAGGATTTAATTCGGGAAATTCAGCTTATCAGTAGTGGCTACAGATTTAATATCAGAGCCTGTAGGGACAGAAGCTAGCAAGTGAAATGGTAAGAGTGGGATTGTGGAAACTTTGACCAGGAGTCCAGTTACAAGAAAAGGGGTGTTACTATGATCATTACAAGTCCTGAAAGTGAGGCAGACCTAACAGCAGGTCAAATGGAAAATTCTGGGTTATTTGGGAAGGTCAGAGGCAGCTGGGGGGATCCAAGATGGACAAAGATGCAGGAAGCTGTCAGACAGAATCAGAAAGTACAAAACTCTGTCTTTGTTTCAGCTCAGATGAGGCCTGAGCCAGCAAGCAAGGAACTGAGTCCCTCTCAGAGCTGGAAACATGGAAACTCACAGGTCAAGACCCATGGGCTGTGGTTGAGTTTCAAGCAGCTTTCAGGGCTGACGGTTAAGTGCTACACGCCGGAAGAAGGGGGGATTTGGCTGCTGGTGGTCTTTCCAGCGGACAGCTAGATCTTCTGAAGAGTCTCCAGTTGTAGCATGTAATTTGGTTTTATGTGCGAATGCATTTGAATTCCTCAAAGAAATTCACATCTATTATCTTGTTGATTCTCATGATAGATACTTGACAATAGATTGGTATAGATTCACAATTGTAATTTTTCAGTCTCAGGAGAAACAATTTGACACAAAACCATGAACTAGGTCAACTTTGTTTCCACTATTTATTGTATTATATTTGGGAAGGTTTCAAATGTGTTCAGTGTTTTATCTCTCCAAAGTATGGAGTGAAATGGTGTAGGGCGATTATAGTATTTATTTCCTTTGGTTCTAAGCTGAAGCACAGATGACTTTTTACCAAATGTCATCTTTTTTATTACATAGAGTTGTCTCTGGAAAGTCTGTACCCAACAAGGGATTAAATTTCTCAGTCTCTGTTTAATCTAGATGGGGTGATATGACTACTTTTCCCCAATGACTTATGAGTGAAAATTACTGTACCTTCTGGGCCAAGGCAGTTAAGAAGTGGATGCTCCTTATCTATTCTTCCTCCTTCTGTAAACTGGACGCAAGGGAATCCCTGGAAGTCTCTAGGGATGGCAGAACCACGAAATGGGAGCAGCTTGGGTCCTTGAATCACCACAAAGAGAAAAGCCATCTGCCAGCTGGGATCACTGACATTAGAAAGGGAGCAGTAACTCTTCTTGAAGTAGGCCACTAGGAGTTCATGTTCAGCAGCTATCATTACCCTAATTCCTTTTACAGATAGGAATTAAGAAGGGTGGTCAGATTTAGCAAACAAAAGTACAGTTAAATTGGAATTTTAGATAAATAGCAAATAAGTTTTAATATAGTAATCACTTTAAGAATTAATTTTAGTATGTGTGTTCCAATCTTGCATGCATAATTACACTAAAACGTATTCACTGTTCATCTGAAATCCAAATTTAACTGGACATCCTGTATTTTATCCGATAACTCTAGAATTATGATTAAGCATATTGAAGAGTTGGTGAAATAATTGTGTTTAGATAATTTGTTGGAAGAGATTTGTTTCTGAGTGAATGCTTTCTTTAATCCTGCTGTCTTTGGGGAATTGCAGCATTTAAAACCCCAAGATATTTATTGTTGCAGACAATCTAAAAGTGAGAATTTGCTAAGGGGCTGCTTGTAAACTTGTCCTGAAAATGGGTAAGAAAGGAAGTGACAAAAAAAATTAAAAACAAGTTAAGTGTTTTACACAAATGGATAATATTTTAATGGAGACAAATAATTCTACCACTTTAATTTCACACTCTTTTGATTGTGGTAAAGAAAAGAAAGCTTGAAGTATTTTCAAAAGAAAATTATGCAGAGCTCAGGAATGCCAACAGTGTTTATAGAGACTGGTTCCTTTTCTGCCTGGTTCTGCAGTCAGGGAAAATACAATATATGAATTCAGATGCAGAAGTAGTAAGTCATAGATACAAAGGATTTTAAAGAATTGCCATTTAGAGAAAATAGAAGTTGATTGACATTGAAGTATTTTAGCTGAAACCGTTAATATAAACTAGAGCTAGAAGAGAAATGCCTTTCTAAAATAAAAGCATGAGATAATTAATATGACAGATTCAAATTAAGAGAAAATCAGTGATTCTCTACTACCATTTAATGAAATCCCCCTTTTTCACAGAGAGAACTGAGGCCCCAAAAAGTTATGCCTATGCCCAAGACCACACAGCTTAGTGCCACAAAATCTGCTCATGTGACTTTTCATACGTCCATCTCTTTCTCCTACAGAGAAATTCCTATATTGGAAGCAAATTGAGAAAAAAGACCAAATTCTGTTTCATCATTAGGAGAACAATACTTATGTTTAATTGACTTGAATGGTAAAAGTAGAACTCAGCGATACGACACATATCTCTAATGAGAGTAGCAAATCATAAAAATTTCAATACACTTGCATAGTTTATACACTAATGAATATATACACTATTGCCAGTACCTGTTAAATAGTACTACCACTCTCTGTAAAATGATTATGACTTGTAGGTCAATATGGTATTTTTTTCCTTTTCCTTTGGAACAGTGAAGGAATTTTCTCAGACAGGAGGAACAAAAAACATTTAAAATACTTTCATTGGATGTATTTTTAACATCAAGCTAATGCCAGCCGAGAACCATCAATAGATGGTGTGTATATATTGGGACTACAACACACTTAACAAACATTATCCGTCTGACCCAAAAGGTCACACTATATCTGTCACCTTGCCAAGTGAGACCATGTTCTTAAGTTGTTCTTGATCCTCATCCAGGTGACAAACGAGCTTTTCTGACTTTGTGCTTCACTATACTAAATGTTTAAACTCTTAAAAATAAATACAAAGTTAAGGTATTTGGGGTCAAATAGTAATTAGAAGAATGTACTTTTGATAGATTCATATACAGAAAAAAATTCTGACTTGTAATTTTTTTAAACTCTAAAATATGTTTTAGCCTTAGCTTGTGTGGCTCAGTGGTTGAGCGCTGGCCTGTGAATCAAAGGGTTGCTGGTTTGATTCCCAGTCAGGGCACATATCTGGGTTATGGGCCAGGTCCCCAGTAAGGGGTGTGTGAGAGGCAACCACACATTGATGTTTCTCTCCCCCTTTTTCTCTCTCCCTTCCCCTCTCTAAAAAAATAAAATAAAATAAAATCTTAAAAAAATAAACTCTAAAGTATATTTTAACAGTAAATAAAATGAAAATTCTGAAGTCTTGGATCATATGGACTTGTTCAAAGGGTAAGAATGATGTTTTTAATACTGCTTTCCAGTTTAGGCCATCTTTTAGGTATGGCTTAGCATTTAATCCTAGTTCCTGACAATATTCTGCCTCTGCTGAGTGGAGCCAGAATGTGGTACCAAATGATGTTGTCAAGTTCATATGTAAATCCTTAGGGAAAAGCACAAAGTTAAGTAATGTTCACACTTGACAGATTAATGGCAGTGGTGACATGAAACCTCATTGTTACAGAATGAAGTAGGCTATTACTGAAGCTGGGAGAAATGAAAGTAATCCAAAATTTTCCTGCCAGCAAAGTCACGTGTCTGCAGCTCTGTTTCACACTGGATCATGGCATTCCATTAATATTTTGGCTGAAATGTCTCAGAGCAACATGATGAATCTTTTTGGAATAATCCTTTAGAACTTGATTATCACATCTCACTGACATAGGGTAGTGGGTAGATTTAGCCACACATGTTGTGAATTGATTGTTTCCCTCCCGGCCCATAAATAATCTGAACGAGGAAGTCATGTTGCTTTGTTTTTATGTAAGTCTTTTCCCCTCTCTGGCTTTCCTCGCCTATCATTTTAGGTCAACACAGAAGTGTTGAAAATCCTAGCAAGTAATTGCTACATTGCTTTTTCAAAAACAATTTAACTGATCTTTTGATAAATGGCAGCTTTCTCTTTTTAAAAAATGAAATTTGGTTTTAATGGAATAGATATAGATAAATACATATAAATCTACATATATCTCTTCATGACCTATTTTATGACCTGGACATGTCATTACTACTTACCCCCCCACCCCCACCTAGTATATTTTATCTGTCTTTCCCTTTTCTCCTTAATACCACTATTTTCGTTTATATCCTCATTATTTCTCACCCAGGATAATGTATCTGCTGCCTCCAACTGTTTCTCCCTTACTACTGCAATTTGTCTAATTATATCACTTCATTGATTATAAAACCCCAGTAGCTCCTCATGGCCCCCAAGATAGAATAAAATTAACAGCAGGACATACAGGGTCCTTCATGGTCTGGCTTCTTCTGCTTACCTTTTCAACAACTTCTCCTCCACTTTCCCTTTGCATATTTTCCATCCATATCTAGCTATTTGCAATTCTCCAAACATATCATGCCGTTCTCATGCCTTCATTTATTTCCATATGGATTTACCTCTTTTGCAGGTACTTACCTCTTCCTGCTTATCTGCTTGGTGAATTTCTCATTTGTTAATACTCATCTTCCAAGCTGCCTCTTCAGGAAAGCGCTCTGATCTTTCTGTGCAGAATTTGATGCTTCCTTCCTTATATTTCTGTTTTATTCATGGCACTTTCCTTATCTGTGTCTATGTCGTGCATATTTCAGACAAATGACTCAAAATTCAATGTGTCTAAGAATCATTAGCGGATCTTGCAAAAACTCAAAGTTATAGGTCCCACCATCAGAAATTCTGATTCACTGGATCAGTATGAAACCTGAGCCTTTAATGCAGGGGTGTCAAACTCATTTTCACCGGGGGCCACATCAGCCTCGGGGTTGTCTTCAAAGGGCTGAATGTAATGTTAGGACTGTATAAATGTAACTACTCCTTAATAGTTAAGCGAGAGCTTGGTGCTGCCGCCGGGTAGAAACAAGGTGCCGGGCCGGATAAAACAAGGTGGAGGGCCGGATTCGGCCCATGGGCCTTGTGTTTGACACCTGTGCTTTAATGTGTTTATGAAATCCCCAAATGTATCTATATACAACCAAGTTTTTGGACCCTTGTTTTGTTTTAGTCATCTCTTTATTTTTAGAACCTTGCACAGTACATAAAGTGTATTATGGGCATTTAACAACTGTTTGTTGGAAGAAAAATATGGCTTTTTTTGGTGATCTAACATGCATACTGATAGAACAGCTAATATACCTGGCACACAGTAAGTCATCAGAAAGCATGTGATATTTGTACGTATGAATTAATGATTGAATGAATGAAGAATGAAATGAGCTCAGGGAAGCTAGGTAAATTGTTAACATAGCCCCTTGAATCTCTCAAATATTGGAAATGTCAGATACGATAGCTGAACTTTGGGTAACTGAGACTTGAAGTCAATTTGAGACATGATATTGTAATTTAATTTTTTTTACCATATGGACTGACACATGCTTTTATAAAGTTGACAACCTTAATAAGAATCAGGTATCCTGACTTGAATTCTTCTGCAGACATGGTGTCTTTTTACTTCCACATGGTTGTAGACTAGGCAAAATCAAATATTTAAAAAAAACATTCTGCTCAGGGATATGGATAAATACTAACCAGACACTCAAAAATTCTGCACCATAAAGAAAGAAATAAAATATATTTAAGTTTTAACCATTTGCTTTTGAGCTTACCATTTACCTAAAATTACATAGACTGTTTAAATTATATGCCTTTTTGAAAATGCTGGGAATAGGCTTGCAATTCCTTGGTGTTATTTTTTTTTCCTCTGGATCCTTAACAGTGATGTCCTTAGAACATACTAGATTTAATATTTATTACAAAAACATATCCTATAATTTCAAAAGCTCTCATGACCTTTTTTATTTCCATTTTTTACTTTCCTTTTTATCTCAGCCAAGTTCTAGAATTAATTTGTAGACAGAGCACTGTAAAATTTTTATAGAGTTGTATTATACACAGGACTATGAAGAAATGAAATCCATCAAAAAATGTTTTGTGACTAAAATCTCAAGAGGAGATTTTGTAACAAAGGAAAGATATGTAATGTTTACCATTGTAAGATGCTAACAGAAGCCCTGGCTGGCTGGTGTGGCTCAGTGGATTGAGTACTGGCCTACAAACCAAAGGGTCGCCAGCTTGATTCTCAGCCAGGGCTCATGACTGGGTTGTGGGCCAGGTCCCCCAGAGGGGGTGTGTGAGAGACAACCACACATTGATATTTCTCTCCCTCCCTCCCCCTTTCTAAAAATAAATAAATAAAATCTCTAAAAAAAAGATGCTAACAAAAAAGAGCAAGATGTTTTCACAGTTCATATTGTGTGGGTCTGTGTTTGTGGAATCAACATATACTCAATATATAAAATTTTGGTTATGTATACTAATGTCAATTCCATTTATTTACTTAACCAAGGATTTCTTCTAAATAGAGTCATATCTAATTCTTTTGAAGTGTCGTCAATATAGTGGATACAAGCTTACACGAAATGCTGACTTTTGATGAACTAGAACAGGTGTCGTAACATGTTTTCTGTAAAGGGCCAGATATCCGAGGCCATGCACTCCCCGTCAAGACTCCTCAGTGTTGTCAGCGTAGCCATAGCAGTTCATAAAGGAAAGGGCGTGGCTGTGTTTCAGTAAAAATGTTACCCACCGAAACATGCAGCTGGCTGAATCAGCCATGAGCTGCAGTATGCTGATTTCTGCTCTACATAATCATTTTTAAATCATTTTTTATTAATGTATGAATACAGTTGTCTCCATTTTTCCACCATAATCATATATTTGATTCCAAAAATGACAAGTGAGAAGAGGCCTTGATTGCATGTGGCTTTGTTTGTGCACTTGTTTATTTACCTGTAACTAGAAATCTTAAACTTTCTTCCTAGTATTTCATTAACTACTAATGGGAACTAAATATATTCTTAAAATACTAGGAAAAAATCCTTGATAAATTTCAGATCAATTTAAAATTGAAATTCAAAAATCTCAGATTAATTTTCTCATCTGAATAGTAGATTAAATGCAAATCAGCCCCATATCATAGGCAAGTTGCTAAAGTTCCCTGTTCCTCCATTTTCTATATGGGCAGTTGAATTCCTTTGATAGAATTATATAAACTAGAAAATTAACTTTCAATGTCATATCTTTATCTAGAATCAGTGCAAGTAAATCCATGAAGTGAACGTATCAGTTTTCTGTAAGGAACCCAAGGGTCCATTGCCTTCATCCCATCACTGGGCTCTCCGGGGCCTTTAGGGTGGCACCGTGTTATAGCAGAACAGAATCTAGCCAACTGGTTAGTGTATTCTGATACCTAACATCTACTTTATAATGTATTTGGATTTCCATAGGCTTTCTTAGGACAATTTTAACCTGAGAAAGTAAAACTCCCACTTATTTATATATGTGTTTATTCTTTGCTTATTTCAAATTTTCACATATATATTTCAGAAAATATTTGAGGCACCCCATAAATTTTAATGATAGCAATATTATTAGGCACCTTATTAGGATTATTTGAGAGCCTTAAGTTTAGCTCTTAGTCACTCTCAAATCATCTCAGTGAGCTTGGCTGCTCTGGGAAGCCAGGATGCCTGAGAAAGTATGAATTAATAAAAGACCAGCTATGAATGCATGAAAAAATGAATTAAGAAGTTTCATCAGTATATCAACTCTTGGGGAAATTATATTTCATTGTCAAATCAGTGTGCTAAAATATTTAGTTTTAAAATTGTTTTGAGGCTTCAGTTGACCAGGTATATAAAAACCTCTATATTTTTATACAACTATTTTACAGTCAATTACAGGAGGAGGGAAAATATTTATCAAAAAGTACAGATTTTTGACAGAAACCCAGATTTCCCAAGTAGGAGTCGCATTGAGAATGTGTTCTTTAGTGAGTCATTTATTTTTCCTCTTTGTTCTTTATCTTCAGAACCATTATCAGCACGGCTGTGAAAAAGTAGATACGTGAGAGTTTAAAAAAATACTGTAGAACATAACATGCTTGTGAGGTGGTATTTGTGAACAGACTGGTTTTGAGTTAAGGTATGTAGAGAATGGTGATCATTGCTGCAACTCATCCACACTAGTGAATAATGCATATGTAGTTTAATTAAAACCTACAAAAGAGATTTCCAAAGTGGCTGGACGTTTGATTCAGGATATCTCTCATTCATTTTGCAGTTGAGATCCTGTACTTATGAGGTCTGCTTGTTTGTAGCACAGACAGTCAACTGTTGGTCATTAGCTTTCTATTGCTATGTAATAGACTCTTATCAGCTCGGCAACTTAAAACCATACAAATTTATTAGTTTAGTTTCCATGGATCTGGAGTCAGGCAACCTTTGTCTGGGGTCCTTTGCTCACAGTTTCTCTGGGCTATATCGAGGTATGAGCCACACTGTGGTTCTCATCTGGAGCTGGGGTACTCTTCCAGGTCCAGTAAGGTTACTGGCAGAATTTGGTTCCTTGTAGCTGTAGCACTGCAGTCCCTGTTGTCTTGATGACTGTTGGCTAGTGGGTGCTTAGCTCCTGGAGGCCATTCAGAACCCAGCCAGGCGGTGATCTCACAGTATGGCAGCTTAGGTCTTCAAAGCCAGCGGCAGGAAACTCTCTCCAGTCTCCTACTAGGAAGACTTATGTAATGCAATGTAAACAAGGGAGTCTCTAACCCATCACCTTTGTCACATAATGGAGCAAAGCCTACTCCATCATAGTCACAGCCCCCCACCCCCAAAACACACACTCAAAGGAAAGGGATTATACGGAGGCAAACACCGTGGGGCAGGAGTCTGGGGAACATCTTAGAACTCTGCCCACCACAGGTAATGTGCAGTTTAGGTCTCCTTCCATGACTTTGAGGTCTGTGCAGTTTAATGGGTTCCAGCCATCTTGTTTGTAAGTTTTTGTCTTAAAATATGATTAAATTCCTAAGCTTGATTGATAGTCTTAATTTTTGTCTTTACTATAGGCTCTATTTTAGGGCTCAAAGTTAAACATTTTTAAAGATTAAGGTGTCGTTTAGCAAAAGAACAACTTCTGATTTCCACCCCAAGTTTCCCCTTTTTATTAGCCATGAAAAAGCCAAATCATACACATACTGATTTCAACTGTTTAATGTACATTTGAGGGAATTACACGCAAAGAAATTAGGTGAACAGGGGTAATAATCTTGCCAAAACTTTTCCTAAGAATGTAGGATGTGTTGAGAATGACTTTCCACAAATTACATGCTCACTGTTCCTGGCTTTTCCCGCCTTGTGACGTGTGCCTCCGCAACGTACTTTTCATTTCAGCTCAACCTTTCCTTGCCTGTGTCTCTATGTTCTAACCATGCAGTCCTTCCTTATTTTTCTAACCACTCTTCTGTACACGCTGAGTGATATGAGTAGAACTCTAAATAGCTAGTGTTTTTCCTTAAGGGCTTAAAAAGAAAATTTGATTTTAGTAATAATTATTTGTGTGTTTATATATCTAATACCATCTGTTTTATTTCTACTTATGGTCTTTGGGTATATTAACTATAAAGTTCTGCAAACTTATACTTTCTATTTACAAAACATAGCTACATAGCCTAGTACCTAAATTATAATGACCCTTTTCTTCTCTATAAACAATATAATTCATCATATTTGTACTTTAACCATTTTTTTTATCTATTAAAAAAGAAAAGTTCTCTCAGTAGGATATCCATCGAGGATAATCCTAATAGGTAATGGGAAAGACAAAATTATCACAGAATTTATCCACCATAATCTCATTTTTCATTAAAAAATTCTGGTATTTAATATTGTTTTGAAAGATACATCATAGTTAAAGTTATTTTTTTATATTTTTGCTGCTCTAATTTTTATTTGAATTCTTTGTTATTTCACTTATTGTAAAAATCACTTCATGTAGGAATTTTGGGCAATAGTGACAAAATTTTCATTATAGGATTAAGTTATTTGCCATAATTACAAAAAACCCCAGTCTTTGGATTTTGGTTAGAATCCTGTATAATTTCATTTTAAGGAGGTTAGCTTATGTAAAGTAAAAAATTCTTAATTAGTATGTAAATGTGGTGGCAGTTATCTTGTTCATTATGTTGGATGTTAGAATTATGTAGCTAAAATGGGACTTAGCGTTCATCTAATTCTATTCCTTTACTTCACAATTGAGGAAATGAATATCAAGAGAGCTAACATCTAGTAGAAATGCGGTCAAAGGTTGAGAATGGTACCCTGGCCTCAGGTTTCTCTTGGCATACAAACTTCCTTTTGCTGTGTGAGCACCAAACACTTTTGCTTGTATTACCCTAAACCTTGTGAGCTTCTTTCAATTATGAAAAATACATTATAAAGTTAATTTTTCCAGTATTCTAGGTGTTCTAATTTTCCTTAGCTCTAATTTTCATTATGTGCTCTAATTCTTTTATTTCATAGAGAGGAACTCAGATAGTAGCTGTTTGTTAGCAGGAAACAACTAAGTCCTGGGCATGCATCTAGTTCACCACTGAGGAGGGACACCTGGTGTCAAATACCTGTTGGTGTCTGAGTGACGTAGTGTGAAAAGATGAGCGCAAACACGACACAGCAAAAACAATAGCCCCCAGCCCCACAACGCAAAGGTTTCTGTCGGCAGCATCACTATGGTGATGGCAGATTCTAAGTGGATAAAATGGCAAGTGTGTTTTATCAAAAAGAGATACTTCTTTCTTCATTAAAATTATTTAGCATTTGTTTCAGGCATGATTTTGAAAAAGGAGATAAAATATAATTTCTTAATTCTTTGGGAGTATACTAAAAATATTTGAGAAAAATGCACACCAATAAATCAAAGGCTTCTAATTACTCATTCTCTTTTCTTAGAGGAAAGAACGATCTTTAAAAACAGAAAGTGCTCCTAATGAGACTGCAGAGTCCTGCAGACCCTCCTGACCGCTGTGAGCGGCGCTTCCTCTTCAGGAGAAAGCCTTTTGCTTCACCACCTCTTGATCACTCTTCTGAGAGAGAAGCACAAAGCAGATTTAGGGATGCATTTTTATTACTTTGAAATGTTATCTATTGCCATTTCACTGAGTTTTTCAAACTTCTCTGTAAACATTCATGTTTAGGAGCCTTTTCTCTCATTTCATGTCTACCTTTGTCACCACAGGATGTCAGTACCTGCTGTCCTGGGCACAGTTTATTGTGTGCATGGCTTGCTTAGCTGGTTACTTGAACTAGCCAGAGTTCAGTTTAGCTTAATTGATCTTCTAGTATGATTAGTGTAATTGCATGTTGTTGGTTAAGAACGGTGGCCATTTTCTTTTGTTTCCTCTTAATGGAAATGGAGAAGTTATAAAACCACATGCACATATCGATAAGGATGTGTGTTCATCGCCCCTTCATGAGATGAGTGGTCTGGAAAAGGGATGTGTGGACTCTTTCTGAAAAGAAAAGGCTGTTTGGAGCCAAGTTCATGTCTTTGGTATCCACAGCAGGTGTATTGGGCAGCTGAGCCAACTAGCCACAAGGCGTATGTTGACATTTGTTCCTAGACCTGATTATTTAACGTGAGATTATTTTTCCCTTTGGCAAACTCCACACAAACAGAGGAATATAAATAAATACTGAAGCCAAAAGATATCTTTACCCTCCTATCCTGTCCTACAGGAATGTTTGCCAAAAGAATAAAACAAAGGAATAGAATTTAACTATAACTCTCAGTAATGAAGATAATTAGATCTAGATTAACTTTCTGAGTCCAAATTAACCACTTATAGAGTTAATATTTTTCTCCATATGTGGTAACATTCTTTATTTTCTAAATGGAGAATTATCCTAGATATTAACCATCTATCCTGTGATGAACCTCCAAAAAATAGCTTGAGAATGTAGGCCCAGGATATAAGAGAGATCTTGTACCCTACATATCAAATGCATTTTCTGGCTTTTGGTTTTCAGTCTGCTGATCCTGAGTCTTCCTGCCCAAGATCATTTCCATTGCATGTCTACTTTGAAGATGCAAAAATAGTGGAATACAATTTGGAATGATCTTGGAATTTAGATCAGATTTAAATTAAGAATGAATTCAAACCATCTCTCATTTCTGAATATTACTAGGGTAATGGAGAGCAAGTGACATTTTTAGATTTAGTTCAGTTTTTCTTTAGTTACTGTTTTGACTATATTAAATGATTTTAGATTATAAAAAACTGGTGTTAATTGACTTCATAATCCAAAGCTTTTGTTTCATACTGTTTAAAGAAAAGGTAAATGGCAGCATGTTATCTTTTGCTATAATGTGGAATATTCATCAGCAAAGACCTACAAAAGTGTTGTTGGCATTTGCAACTGCAGGTTGTCTATGGAGGGAGCCAAAGAGATGGTATGTGTATGTGTGTGTGTGTGTGTGTGTGTGTGTGTGTGTGTGAGAGAGAGAGAGAGAGAGAGAGAGAGAGAAAGAGAGAGCGGGAGAGAGAGAAAGTTGTTGAGCCTGTTCTGGGAGCGCTGGCATCTGTTTGGCAGCATCGAGTCAAAGGATAGAGCAGAGAAGAAATGCCAGGTTAAGAGACTACTTTCAGCTGTGTAGAGAAGGGTTTTGCCTGAAAGTTAAAATGAATGGCAGATGGTACGATCTCAAGGGGCAGTGAGCTAAGTGGGGAAATGGGTTGGATGGAGATACAGCATTGTGGAAAGTCCAAGACGGTGTCGAGAATGGACTGCATATGATGATTATGTCCATCTGTTTGGTGGAACTGCAAAGTAATGACCCTTTCAGAAGTCATCACATGATAATAAGCTTAATGTGATAATATTATATTTAAAAATCGATATTGTCTCCACAGCATCATTTTTTAGAACAGAAATTCAGTTGAACTTGAGTGCTCTTTTAACTTTCTTAGAAGAAATGCTAAATATTTCTAATTCTTATACTTTTGTGGTATTAGAAAATATTATAACCATATTTCCCAGTAGAAAGATATTCAATTTACTAATAACTTTGATTTTTATTGTTGTTTTAGTTAGCTTTAAGTCTTTGTTTTAATCCAAAAATAGTTGAATAAGACTGTTAATGAGAAAACCGCTCAGCTAAAGTCAAAGGTTTTACTCCTAGGCCTCACATATAATTCACTGATTTTTACTTGGGATGCCATATAAAATTCAATGATCTCTTTTTCCAAAGCTGGTCAGCAGCAGTTTATAGGGAAAGTTGTTATGCCAGAGGCTGGCTCCATGAGAGCAGAAGTTATAATCTAATGTCAAGAGAAAAGAGAAAGAAATTAGAAGGCAGAGACATTATTATGTTAACAGTAAAATAAAGATGCTTATAATGTTCCAACCATCCATAAAAGTTTGATTTATTATCATTAGGTTGTATATTTAAAACAAATTCAGAGAAGGGATACTACATTTTAGAAAGTTTTCATCAAAAATGTTTAAAAATAAAAACATTCCTTTTGTTCCCTGAGGTGTGGATTCTCTTTCCTGGAACTTTTATTGATATAGAACAGTTTACTTTACAACTCATAGCAAAATGTGTTTGCAGAGAATTGGGCCAATTTGAAACCAAGGAAAAGTTTTTGTAAAACCCTTATGCCTGTCGGTGAGGATGGGGCCTGTAACGTTTGCATGAATGACTCAGAAAAGACCCACTGAGCTGCATCCTGTTCCTTTGTGTCCCTCTGCCAGAGGTGAGGATGTCCTGGGGTGTTGGTACCCTGTGAAATCAGGCTCTTCCACAGGATTGTGAGAAAAGCATTCATTTCACAGACTCATGCATGGGATTGTAGTCTTCTGCTAAGACTTATTTGGGTGGAAATCTGCCCCTGGTTTTCCAATGGCCCATCTCTGTCTCGCCATGGAAAAAGTCCAACTGAGTCCTCAGTAAGGCCAAACAAAGGCCAGTGTCCAGAGTTTCTGTTTCATATTAAAGCTTAGTCCTTTGGAGCCTGTGTGCTCTACTGCAGGCCCCGATACTGCTAAACCCACATGACTGCGTGTATTCCTGGGCGAGAGAGAATGCACAAAAGAGGGAGGAGAGTGTGGGTCACTGCGTGAGAGGGAGAGAGCACTTTTTCCCCCTGGGGTTATAACCAGGAGCTTTTTCAAAATAATCAATCAACTTCCCAAACTTTTGTGGGTTTATGATGGGTCCACCCCCTAGTTAGGATGATAGGCCTCTATGGGCAAGCACCGCCCCCTGCTTCCCCCAACGGTCTGCTGCCAGAGAGTGGACAGTTCTCCTGGGGAGATTGTCTGTGTTCCTAGGGTTAAGTCTCCTTGGCAGCAGTCCCCTGGCATGTGTGAGTGAGTCTTTAAATGATATATCTTTCTGTCCTATGCTCTCCAGTTTATTAAACTCGATGTCTAATTCCCTTTGCTCTCTTCCTATTAATAACTAGTAATCATCCTTGGCAGGGTAAAGTGGATGATCCTTAGTAACCTTTGGTCTTGTAACTTTTCGGCATTGGTCCTTCTGTCTTTCCTATTCAAATTTAATTTCTTAGGGGATAACAGGGGGAAAGGGGCAGGGTCATCAAGGCACAGGTATAAAGGACACATGGACAAAGCCCAAAGGGGGTAGGATCGAGGGTGGGAGGTGGGGGTGGCTGGGGTGGGGGGAATGGTGAGGAAATGGAGACCACTGTCCTGGAACAGCAATAAAAAATCTTTAAATTACTTGTTATGAGGAAATATAGTGCCGTTTATTTGCACAGTAATTTTATAGTTTATGTTTCTCTTCTACATCAATCACACTGCGAAAGCAGCAGGTGCTTCTTCACTGGCTTGAGCCACCCCTGACTGTAAGCAGCATGCTTACTCTCTCTTAGCATGACTGCTCTTCCCGCTCCTTTAAATGTCAGTTAACTTTTCTGGCTCTTTTAAATATTAGTTAATGTTATTGGGTAATTAAAGCTTCATGCTGTACATACTAGGCCCACAGGGAAAGGTCAAAACAACCACTGGCCAGTGCCCACGGAGCTCCGCTCATTCCTTTTGGTTCTACACAAATAGACTCAATTTTGACCCTGAAACAGGCCTTTGTTACGTTTTTTCATTGAACAGAATTTATGTTTACAACTTTTCACGACTGTATTCTTGGTCCACAGTCCGTGCTTATATTTATTTTGTTTTATTTTTTACCTTCAGTGACTGTAATAGTGGAAAAATAAACCAGTGATAATTTTCAGTCTTCTGGGAACTGAAGACCCTGACCACCTGTGCCTACAGGGAAGTATGACGTAGGGCCTGAGCTGAATGAAATTTCTCAGCATGCTGAGGGGTTGTTTCTGGTGTAGAGATCTCATGTGTGATTTCTGATTATAAGCACAGGTTCCATTTGTAAAAAGTTATTATTTTTCCTGTTAGCTGTATTTCTTGGCAGGCAGCTCAAATTAGCACTAACAATAGAGACACGTAGTAAGCCAGCATTCTTGGTAACTGGAGACTTGGCAAGTAGGAGAATCACATGGTGTCTTTCCGGAGACAATGACCAAACTAAAGTCTGTGTTTTAAAATCCCTAATAGTGAAAGTTAACTCTGCGTACAGCCTTCATGAGACCTGCATTCGAGTCTTTAGACAATTGTCTAATAAAAAATAGTGGGTGAAATTCTAATGGCAAATCAATGTGACTCAACAATGAAGAATGCAATTTTGACTGTATTAATTTTATTCTTTATACCAATAATCAGTGCATTATTATGTATCCCAATCGAGGAGAACAGAACCACAGATAATAGAAAACCACAAATAGACTGTTAGTCGAGGTCATAGCTACAATTTTAAGAGTGGTATAGTAAGAATGGCAGCACATGGGAGCCCCCCGGCGAGCTGCCATGCTGTTTGTTCCCTGCTTGTCACTGAAAATAGAGCAGTCCACAGACGAGTGCCACGGGGGCAGGTCCACCTCACCCTCTGCTGAATCTGTGAGCACTCTCCTCACTTACACCGCTGGTGAGGAGCACTACCAGTTCACAAGGTAACCACAAAATAATTTTTTCTCACTTTTTAAATTTCAGTTCGGAAGAAACTACAGGAAAGTTTGAGAAAGAGTACAATTAATACCAATATGCCCCTCACTTAAACTTACTAAATAGCAGTTGCAAGCACCAGAATAATTCATCTCTAAATACTTTGCCACGCATCATCCAAGATTGAATATATTTTAAAAGGAACTATGTTTTAGTTCCTTTAATTCATAGTAGCTCTTTTATGAAAACATTTTTAAACATGCAGTAGATGAATGTGATCATTATTGTTGAAATGGGAGGGGATAATAGGGGGAAGGGCGAAGGGTTTTCAGGAACAACTATAAAGGACACATGGACAAAACCAAGGCAGGTAGAAGCAGGGGAGGGAGGTGGGGGTGGCTGGCGGGGAGGTAGTGGGGGGAGGTAAATGCAGATGGCTGTACTTGAACAACAAGAAAATAATTTAAAAAAAATGGAAAACTAGCAGTAAGTAAAATCTTACAGTAGTTTTTCTTAAAGTCTCTTTCTAAAGAAAAACATTTTAGCAAGGGTCCACTAGGTTTCTAACATACTTTAATCAAACTTCTGGTCTAAATAAAGGTAAAAAGTTATATTCTTATGTGAAAACCAGCACTCATGTGCTTCATCCCCTTCTTCCCCTACAGACAGAGAGAGAGAGGGAGAGAGGGTGGGCAGGAGTAGAGAGAGGGAGCCGGAGAGACCGAGAGGAAATCAAAAATAAGAAAGGAATCAAGAAGACAATGCAGATGAGCAGAAGCAATGATGACCAGATCTCGGAATGCAAAGACTCTTACTGACAGTTTGGTATCGGTTGACAAAAAGATATCTGGGACATTGCTTTAAAAACAAAACAACGTAACTCTCAGGTCCTTGCACACTAACAGCAGTGATTTAAAGTGAACAGGAATCAGAAAGTCCACCACCGCATGAATGAGTGCAGGCCTGTGGGTGGGCTGTCCTGTGAAACAGACATCCTTAATTCAATTTGCATTGTGACTGTAGGTACTTGAGGGGTTTTAAAGTATTTTTTCAAATACTGTTCTCTTCAGTACACAGCATAATCCCATTGGAATCTTTTCACACTTTTTATTTGTGTGATTAAGTCTTTTTAAAATGTCATAATTACATCAAAGGTTAACTTTATGATGATAAATTTCAAATTTGTAAGAACCAAACTAATGAGATTGTATTAAAATGTTAAAATTTAAGTATCTTATATAGCAAGGGTAAGTAGGTTGCAGTGAAAAAGTTTCAGCCTGGTCCAATCCCATCTTTGGGGTTTTTTGGGGAAGAGAAATAATGGGTAAGTCACAATAATGTGAAGGGGATATCTGTGTCAGATTATGTGTTAATTAAAAAGACAACAATTAATAACCATTTTCTCTCTTGAGGAGCCCTCAGTTTAGCGGGAAGTGGGGCCAACACCACTCGATTCTGCTCATGAGACAGCTTTTTGTGACTTAGTTTTTGGCCTGTGTTCCTGGGTAAGTGGCTACAAATAGAAGCATTTGATCTAGAAACTGATAGTTTTTTCTGGGGAGCAAGAGTTCTCAAAATATCTTTTTTTAATTAACTTTTTAATATTTTCATAAGGTTCATTTTGAGACTTTTAAAATTCCCTTGACTAAAATAGTTCTGCAAGAAAGAAAAAAAAATGTAAAAACAAGCTCCCTTGTTCCCAGAGTAAGAGGCAGAGATGCTGCAACAGGCAAATCTTGCTCTCACCTGAACTCATTTTCATTTGACGTGCTGCAATTTTTAGAACTTTATATTTCCTTAAGAAATTTGCATTTGCCAGAAAGAATACCATGCAAATATCTGTAAATTACTAACCCTGTTCCTTCATATTGGGTATATTCTCATAAACCTTCCTAGACTACAAAGACACTAAGATAATATAATTTAGTTATATTTTCTTTGTTTTGAGCAGCACATATTTCTGACTGTTAGCATTCATGCATTAATTCTTCTATCTTTGTCATTTATATTTTGGGCTTTGACAGAAAGATCTAACTTTTATGGTGAATATATTAAATATTGGTTGTATTTATTTAAAAAAAGCATTTTATTTATTTACTTTTAGGGGGGAAGGGAGGAGAAAGAGAGGGAAACGTCAGTGTGTGGGTGCTTCTTGAGCGCCCCCTACTGGGGACATGGCCTGCCACCCAGACATGTACCCTGACTGGGAATTGAACCAGCAACGCTTTGGTTTGCAGGCCTGTGCTCAATCCACTGGGCTACACCAGCCAGGGCTAAATCTTGGTTATATTTCTCAATTGAGATAAAACTAATATAAGTATTGAAAGAAAATATTTTAAATGTTTTTAACAAGTTCTAAACTTTTTGAAAATTTAAACTAATTTTAAGATAGCACAGTAAACAATTCTTTAAAATATATATATGAATAAATTTAAATGAAGATGCTGACAAATTTAACACTTTAGGGAAGGGTCAAATTGAAAATAACTGGTAATGGATTATCTAGCTATTTTACAAGATACTAGTTAAAATATGTTACATAGTTTTGTATACATAGCATAATGTAGTATATTCTACTTTATCCAGAGACATTACAGATACTCGTTACGAATGGCCCATACAGCTAATGGGAAAGGTCTATTCCTTTCCCTTTTGACAGGCAATGCCAGCCAAAAAAAAACAAAAGCAAAAACAAAAACAAAAAAACAAACTAAAAACCTGAACAACAAGAACAAACAAAACAAGTGAAAAATAGATAATTATACATTGTGATACGGTGATATGCTAGGGAACAGCTAGTAGGGTGAGGGCAACAGGAGGGACAGCTGTTGAAATGCATTGTCAGGGAAGGTCTCTGCGAAGAGGTGGCATTTGCTTTGGGAGCTGAGACGTGAGAAGGCTGACTACGCGTTTGTCAGCAGGCGTTTTCAACTTTTCAAAGGCCCTGCCAGACCACTATATCAGTTCCACAGAATTTCTATTTAAATAGTTTGTTGTTTGCCTAATGTGGTGTTTTAGAAAGGAAACCTGAGCTAAAAGAACAGTTGCTTCTTTTTTTGTATATGTGACTAATTTAGTGTTCTGTCATGGTTCTTGCTCTTCTAGAAAGTTATAGGTGAGTATAGTGAGAAGAACCTAAATGGAGATTGTTGAGCCTGTGTTCTAGTTCAGCTCTGCTGCCACGACCTCTGTATCATGTAAATTCTCTAAACCTTATGTTCACATCTGAGATGGGGTATAGTAGCTCTCTATTTTCCTATCCAGCTCCCAAAACAGTGATCATTCTGATGGGGGCCTAACAGGAAAGTCTGCGCCTGCATCTTGGTATGCAATCATGGTGAGTTCACTTGTAGACTCCCGGGAGAATGAGAAAGGATGTTAATTGGAATTGTTCTGAAAGAAGACCCCAAAATGGAAAACAAACCACTTCTCATTGAAAAATAAATTTGAAGTAACTTGAAAATATTTAAACTTGCATGATTGTTTATCTAGACCTGGAATTTTAATGTTTATGGTAGAACTTTCATTTAGTATCATATTCTCTGTAATTCAGTATTAATATGCTAGTTCAGTGAACATTTTCTAATAACATGCTGCATACAAATCATCAAGTTCAATTGAGGGGAAACCAGTATGTTCCTGACTTTAGGGGAACATTCTTGCCTGGTGGCTGAGCACACATAAACAAAGAAAATTATTCATTCATTTATTGTTTTTGGTTTAGCACAAATTTGAAGCAGCTTATAATAACGCATGCACCAATACAAACAAACAGTGTGGGTGAGGGGAAATCCGGTTGGAATGGAAAGCAGTGTGAGATGACAGATCAGCAAGCAACAGAATTGAACAAAGCTGCTAAGGTTAGAGTGAAATTTTGGTTCTCATCTCAGTAGTGACCAAAACTAAAAAAGAAGCTTAGAGTCCATAAAAAGAAGTTACCAGAGGGAGAAGAGGTGGGAAGGTGGGGGGAGTAGAGTGGGTCAAATATATGGTGACAGAAGAGGATTTGATTTGGGGCGGTGGGCATACAATGTAGTATGTAAATTTTAAGTACAGTTGTCTCACGGTATCATAGAAATGTGCCTTTGAAACCTATATAACCGTATTAACCAATGTCACTCCAGTAAATTTAAATTTAAAAATGGAAAGAAAAAATTTAAATGTAATGCAGCAACAGAAAAAAAAAATATGTCAACCCTTCAGGAGAGGTAAAGCCTTTTCTAGAATGCACATTTTACAAAAATTGCATGAACTTTTGTATTGAGGGATACTGCTTGATGATGACATTGATTGAACACTTTCTATGTACGAGGCATGGTTCTGAGTGTTCTACAAGCTTTTTCTTTTCTTTTTTTTTTAAGATTTTATTTTTAGACAGAGAGGAAGGATAAAGAGAGGGAGAGAAACATCAATGTGTGGTTGCCTCTCATGTGTCCCCCCCACTAGGGACCTGGCCTGCAACCCAGGCATGTGCCCTTACTGGGAATCGAACCAGCCACCCTCTGGATTCGCAGGCCTGTGGTCAATCCACTGAGCCACACCAGCCAGGGCCAAGCTTTTTCTCATGTAATCTTTGCAACTCTGTGAGCTAGGGGCTGTCATGTCATTGATGACAAAACGGAGGCTTGGGGATCCAATAAACGTGTCACACAGGAACAGTTGGAGGCAGGCCTTCTACTGCTGCTGACCCTCCTGTTCATCTCTAGATTATAGCTCCCCTGTGCAGTGCTCCCTGTCTCCTCTAGCAGGGGGCAAGGTCATGGGCAGCACGCCAGCAACAGATACAGCATTAGATTTTATAAGGCTGCTGCTTATAGCATCTCTGAAGGTAAGCTTGGGGTAATACATTCAAGGAATTCAGGGAAAGAATTTCTTCTATGAAGTGAGAGTGAGTCAAACACTTAGCTTAGTAATTTTTTTTGTTGATTGAGGTTTAAAATCTAGCCTATCTGATGAATAGGTAGGAAGTACTTTATAAATAACCTTTGCAAGCCCTGGCTGGTGTAGCTCAGTGGTTTGAGCATGGGCTGCCAACCAAAGGGTTGCTGGTTCGATTCCCAGTCAGGGCACATGCCTGGGTTGCAGGCCAGGTCCCCCGTGGGGGCCACGTGAGAGGCAACCACACATTGATGTTTCTTTCCCTGTCTTTCTCCCTCCCTTCCCCTCTCTGTAAAAATAAATAAATAAATTTTTTAAAAAAAGATGGTGGTTTAAAAAAAATAATAATCTTTGCAAAATATAACTTGTGTCCTTGTGATCTTGATGAAGTTGATCAGGAGACAACTCAGGCAAGAGCCTGGAGTTACTGCGTTGCTTTAAGGGCAGATCAGTGTGAGGCAGGAGTGATAATGGCTGTGGCACTGGGGGAGGATGTCTGGACCCTTGTTAAGTCTCTGACCCACTCCTTAACCGTCAGATTCTGGACAAGGTACTCAGTATCTCTATGCCTCTGTTTCTTCATCCATAAAATAGAAATAATAATAGTGTTTACCTCGTAAGGTCATTGTTATGCAAAAAGACAATGTTTATAAAGTCTAGAGCTGGGCACACTGTAACCTCTCTGTAAGCTGGTGCTGCTTTAGTTCCTAACCTCTCCTCCTCCCTGGATTCCTTCTTCCAAGACTTCCTTCTTTCCCCTCCTTGACTTTTTTCATCCTAACTTCCTTCCTTTCCTTTCATCAACTTCTCGTTTTCCATCGTTCCTCTGCTCTCTGCCCCACCTCACTGCCAGCCATCGTCCCAGTTCATCCTCTTGTCTTCAGTTAGGCCAATAGCTTGAGCTGACACCTTGTCATGAATTTTCTATGTAACTGGGTTCTTCTGAGTGGACAAAGCCATCCACCCAGGAAGCCAGCCCCAGGGGGAGTAAGATCTGTTGGGAAGACAAAGGGCCTACAGTGCTCTGCTCTGAGCATGGGACCTGCAGGAGCCAGTGAGCAGTTATCTCTGCCCGAGGGCACTCGCACAGCAAGTGCCATGTCTCTGGCTTTTCAGAAAGAAAAAGAATGGGTGAGATTGGAAGGAGGGGGAGGGGATGTTGAGGGATAGAAATCATGATTGTCCGCATGTGCATTGTGAAGGAATCCAGTGTTCCGGTGTGCTGCCGTGAGAGGATTTACGCACTGTGGGGGATGAGGGTAACGAAGTAGTTTAGGGACGGATTTTTGAACGCTACTCTAATTACATTCAACTCTAATTGCAGACTTCAAGTGTATGCTAGAGACTGACTCTTAATATGTTTCTTTATTTTCCAATATAGAAAATGCCTAATGAACTAGTTTAAAAGGTAAAGTAGGCTATTTTTTCTCAGCTTTATTGAACTAAAATACTATAATAGTCACTAAACCCAACAATATTTCATCTGATTTGAGAACTTTATTTCACAGGACTTTCTGAATTTAAATTTTATGACACATGTGAAGTCATAATTATCATTGCTATCTTCAGTTTACCACCATAATATTTGTTTTTCTTTCTTTGTGATCTTTTGGCAATTTTGGTTCTTGATTGAAAAGTTGAGAATATGTATTGCTATTTACTATATTTTTTCACTGTTACAGAAACTGTCTCCATATTTGTTCTGCAAACATAACTTTTTTTCAGTTTTATTTCCCTGCATTGGTATGGGAACTATGCTTGGGCTAATGAAATATTGATTTTCATATACCTCAGTGTCTGAGTCCAATCTTTTTTCTAATTTTGAAAGAAGAAGGTATTTCCTTTGGCATCAGACAAGTGGACCAAGACCCTGGAAAAGCAGTGTAACATAGAGGTTATAATAACACACAGTTGCTTTCCAGAGATTGCACACTATTTAGTCAAAGACAGTAATTGCAATGCTATTTTGAAAACAGAGAAAAAGGTTATTTAAGTTAACCTATTATATTCTGTAGTAAATTGTTAAAGTGATAGCCGTCCGTTAATCATGCCTCTCTATATCAGAGTCCTGCTCTGACATTGAGCTGGACCAAGTGTTTTGTTTTAACCAATAGGATATCAGCGAAGTGTTGCAAACAGATCCTTGAAAAGCACTTGAGCTTTGGGACAGCGTTTCTCTTGCTGCTTTTGGAACCCAGGCACTATGTGTCTGAAGCAGCCCTGGCTGGCTTGCTGGAGACATGTGGTATAGCCAACACCAACATGTGAGTGAGGTCATATTGGGCCATCCAGTCCCAACTGGAAATCCATCTGATTGCAGCTGCATGAATGAGTCCAGCAAAAGACCTGCCTGACTGAGCCCACATTGCCAACCCACTGAATTCTGGGCTGGTGGGGTGAAACCACGGAGTTAGCAAGGCTTGTTACATAATACTGATATACTGGTTTGCCACTTTTTGTTATCTGTAACGTATACACAATTAGCAGAATTGAACTCAAGATATGAAGATAGAGTTTTAAAAAGCATAAACTTGCTAAAATAATTAAAACACTTGACCTTGTAACAAATAATTGTCCAATTAATATTTACTTATTTTTATACTTTTGGCTATTTACAGAATAGATTTGAAGAATTTTACAGTATTAAGACTTGCAGACCCAAAACAATAGAAAGCACACAAATCCATTGAATGACAAACCTTTTCTCTTCCATAGGAGAAATTTACAACATGGATCTTAATTGTATCCCAATAGATAATAGACATTTGACTACTGTTTTGCAAAATTTACAGAAATATTTTTCTAATAGATTTTTTATATTATCTATTAAAAAAACTTAATACATGTAATAAAATCTTAAATCAGCTCAGGACTTCCTTAGAGGCACTAGGTGCCCAGATGTGATGATTTCCATGTGAACCAAAGAGCTTGGTCAGGATCCAGATACAAACGTCTCCAGTTTTCCCAGCACCTCACCTGCTTTCTCTCAGGCATTCGACACCTGAAAAGTGTGTGCAGAATAGAGGGATGACTTTATTGAGCATCTATTTGTGCCAGGCCCATCAGGAAGAACTGGAAGGACTATTGGTGGCCCTGCCTTGTGTCACTTAAATAATTGTGGAGACGGGTTTGAATCCAATAGCCACCCTTTCTGTAGCCATCCACGGGGACCAGTGCCACAAAGCCAAAACAGAAAGAACCTAACAAACCTGGAAGTGACAGAGGCTCCCCAGAGGGAGCAATGCGAGCACTAGGATCTGCTTGGTGAGGCAGGGCCACCAGATGAAGGGCGGAATCTTCGGGAACTGCACCTGGTAGAGGAAAGAGCCACTGACAAAGGTGCTGAGGCATCAGGACCACAGGGGAAGCAGTCGGGGAGCTGTCCTAAGGCCAGCGTCCCTGCTGCACCGAGAGAGAGGGCGCAGGGTGGGATGAAGATGTGGCCGCCATGCCTTCCTCTCGTTCATTTCCGGCACACAGGGGAAGTCCATCAAAACACTTTCATATGTCTTCTGAGTTTTCTCCATTAAGCATGTAATATTTTTGTATTGGAAAAAAAGTTGTTTGTAAAAGGCAGTACTGTGTACCTTTTGTCTTATAAAGATGTGCCACTTTACTAATTTTTTATGCCTTTGCTTCTTATTGTACTTAACACCCAGCTCTGTACTTAATTTAAAATTTTAATTAAATCAGCTAGAGATGGAAAAACGCACAGTATAAAAGAACAAACATGCTGTCAAATGTGATTATTCAAATGGTTCTTGAGAAACAAGAGTTATGTGTCCTGCCCAAAATGTTATATGAGGTCTGTCCGGAAAAAGTCCAGCCATTGTTAATATAACGAGAATGGTCTGCATGACATTGATGTAACCTGGCAGCCAGGGAGAGTAGATTGGAATGCATGTGTGAACAATGACTAGTACTTCACTATACTAGTCAGTGGGGGCGATAGATGCTGTCGAGTGAGCATGTGTACTGACTGTGTGGCCATCACATTCAAAATGACTGAGCAAGTAGAGCAACAATCTGCATCACATTTTGCATTAAGCTTGAACATTCCTCTGCAGAAACTATTGGGATGATTTAGAAGGCCACAGCTATGGGTAAACTGTGATTGGCAGTTTCGTCATGTCAATGGACCTGCTCATGCATCACGTCTCATTCGGAGTTTTTTGGCAAAATATCAAATCAATCAGGTGACTCAGCCCCTGTAACAGCCCAGATTTGGAGCCCTGTGACTTCTGGCTATTCCCAAAACGAAAATCACCTTTGAAAGGGAAGAGGTTTCAGACCATTGGTGAGATTCAGGAAAACACGACGCAGCTGATGCTGATTCTAACAAAGGATTTTGCAGAGCGTTTTCAACAGTGGAAGAGACATTGGGAGAACTGTATGAGGTCTCAAGGTGCGTACTTTTAAGGAGACTGAGGTGTCATTGTCCTATGTACAGTGTTTCTTGTATTTTGTATCTTCTTTAAAAAATGTCTCTTTCATAGTACATGGCTGGATACTCTCTGGACAGACTTGTATGCAGTCCACACTAATATTGATAACATTGTAGGGTATTACTGGGACTCTTTTTCTTCAATTCTGGTCATTGTGCAATGAGAGATTTTTTTGTAAAGACTTTATTTATTTATTTTTAGAGAGGCGAAGGGAGGGAGAAAGAGAGGGAGAGAAATAGCGGTGTATGGTTGCCTCTCACATGGCCCTCACCGGGGACCTGGCCCGCAATCCAGGCATGTGCCCTGACTGGGAATTGAACCGGGACCCTTTGGTTCCCAGCCCACGCTCAGTCCACTGAGCTACACCAGCCAGGACACAATGAACAGCACAATTTTTGTTGCTGTTCATTCTCTATGGAATCATCACAAACCTTTGCCTTTTCGGGTTGAATGTAACTTAGGGAAAGAACTAAAAGTCATTTAGAACAGGATTTGAAAAAGAAACTAGATGGTTGAACTGAAAATTTATAACTGTATTGAAAAAATATAACCATAAGGTTATAAGATTAATGTCTTATGTGGCTCTTAAAGCAAAGATTTAGAATTCTAAATAGTTTTAGGGTAATGGCAGAACTAGAATAAGAGCCCCCTAGGATGACTATTTTGAAAGAAAACACGCTTAAGTAATTATGAGTTCTGAAATACATGTTTAAAAAGACAATTTACTTCATTTAATGAAACTCATATTCATTCATTCATTCATTCGTTCACTCATTCAGTCAGTCTTTATGGAATGTCTGCTCTGGGAGCAGCTTTCCTCAGGTGCTTGGAATATATCAATGAGCAAAATAGGTGGAGATACCTGCCCTTGAAGAATTTACATTTTATTGTGGTATAAAGAGATTAAAAAGTTAGAAAGTGGATGAAATTAAATAAGTAAATCATATAGTATATTAGAAGTAGTAACAACTATGACAAAAAAGAAAAAGTGCAGCAGAATTAGGAGCCTGGAAGTGTGCCCAGACTTATGCACCTAATGTTATATAACCAAAAATGAGGCATAAAGCATAATAAAGAATGAGCTTTACTTTAAATATTTCTTCTTCGTTTAAAAGCCTGATCCTCTTTGCCCTAACTTCCATTTCCTGATTGCGGTATTGGCCACTAATTAGTCTAACTCTGAGGTCATACCAGCACTTCTTGAAGTGTTATGATCCAGAGAGTAAGGGAAAAGCACTTGGTATCAAAACCTAGCCCCATGGACAGAACCACGTCTATTGAATCAAACACCATCCCTTAGGTCATGTTCCGGGGGTTCAGCCTGGCTTTATTAGTAACTCTGTCACTCGTGTGCTCAGCTTCGCCTCTTCCCTCTTGCTCCTGTTTGCAGTGTCTTAGATCTGAGAGTAACATATGTACGAGAAAGACGGGATTTCCTTCCTGTTTTTAGAGACAACCCTTTGATAACACCAAGATGTGGAAAAGCAACTCTGTGTGTTCTTTGTTATCCCCAAAGAGCATGAGATCGTTTCAGTAGGGCAGCGGGAAATAATTGACACCAACTTGGGCCACCAGCAGTTCACTAGACTGGGCTGATTATAGAATGAACCTCCCGACTTCTGAGTAGTGGAAGAATAATTCTGATAAAAGCAAAACATGATTTAAAAAAAGACCCTGGAATTTTCTTCAAACAAATTTAAAGATAATTTATTGTGTGAATAATTTTTACCCTTTGATTCTACCTCCTTGTACCAAGTCAAAGAGTCTCTTTCTTTCCCCTGGAAATGAAGCTCCTGTGATTTCCTTATGAACTTACTGTCAGCGGCCCATCCCCCATTGCTTCAAAGTTTCTGGAAAGAAGACACGTTTCCTTGTGAAAATATTGGAGATTCCAGCCTGCTTTGTGCCCCTTATTTTGTGAATTTAGGTGACCACTGATAAAAGTTAAGTGAAGGCTAGTGAGGGTGAGCTACCCAGGACAGCACATGTCAGTCGGATGGCTTATTGTGACTTTGATCTGACACACTTGAGGAGAACAGTGAAACCGGCATCACATGAAGAAGTGCTACAAATTGTGAGCTGGAAATACAAGGCCAATGACTTTTCTTGTAAGATGCCCCTGAGCCAGTGCTTATTCAATGCTTCATTGTTCAGTAGAGTCTTTCTTTGATCTTTTTAAGAGACTGGACACTTTTTTCCTTATAGGGCTCCGTAAGTGTGGATGTAATTTCATATTCCCAGTAGAATAAACTTGAGCCAGAAGTTTTAGGCCTCTTTTACCCATTCGACTCTCAATTCTTAAACAAACATTTCTGACTATTTACTTTTCTCTCTCTTTTGGGGGCTTCCCTTACTCTGCCTGGTGCCTGTGTGTGGGTGCTCTCCAGCTGGCCTCCGTCTGACCACTTTACAGTGTTTGTGTTGTTGTTGGAAGGGCCCTGTTTCTTTTCCAACAGCTCTACTGAGATGTACCTCACATAGCACACAACACACCCCTGTAAAGTGTATTGTGCAATCGCATTAAGTGTATTCACAGAGTTGTGCATCCATTACACGATCAAGTTTAGAGCATTTTCATTAACGCAAAAAGAAATCCTGGGCCCCTTAGTTGACAACTGCCACTCTCCCCATCCTTCCTTTTGCCCACCCCTGGCCCTAGGCAACTGCTAATCTACTTTGTGTCTCTGTAGATTTGCCTACTCTGGAAAATTCATATCAATGGAATTGTACAACATGTGGTCCTTTATGACTGGCTCGTTCCACTTAACATAGTGTTTTCATCAATGATGTAATGTGTATTAGTACTTAATTTTCTTCTTCTTTTGTTTTTGCTAAATATTTCATTGTATGGACATACCACGTTTTACCCACTCTTCAGTTCATAGGCATTTGGGTTATTTCTTCTGTTTGGCTTTTATGAATAATGCTGCTGCGAACATTTATTTATCAGTTTTTGTGTGGAGACATGTCTTCCTTTCTATTGGCCAGAATTCCTAGGCATTGAGTTGCTGGGTCTTTTGGTAACTCTGCATTTCATCCTCAGAGGAATGGGCTGCAGAGCTGGTCTCATTCCCTCCGTGGATGGAGTCACCATGACTAGCTGTGGTGCTGGCCATGGATGGAGCTTCAGACAGGCACAGGGCACTCACTGCTGACCATGCTCATGTTTATCTGGCCTCCCAGCCTGCAACCTTTTCCTCCTCCAACCAACCGCTGTATAGAAACCAGAGAGGAGTGTCTAAAAGACATATCTAACCACATCATTTTCCTCCTGAAGTCCCCCCATGGCTTTCCATGGTCACCGAGATGAGCCCGAGTCTTTGGTCATGAGGGGTACGAGAATGCCTTCCATCTATCTCCCCCTACCCTTGTCACTCCAACCTTGTCTCGCTCCATTTCCTAACCCCCATTTTAGGTCCCAGAAGCACTCGGGGCTCTGGCTCCCCTCAAACACCATGCTTCAGCCTTGGGACTTAAATCATGCACATCTAACTGCTTCTAAGCCCCATCCGGGTTATTTCTGTCCTGTGGCTTGAGATATTTTATTTGACTTTGAAGATAAAGAATTGAAAGATGCTTACAGTTTTAGAGTAATACGGAGAGTAGTAGTTGAGGAAGGTTTTATTAGGTGATTAGGTATTTGTTATGCATTGTTTACATCAATGCAAAACAGGTGAATTGAATGAGATTTTCCAGACCTAATAAGTTGTGAACATTAATTTCAAGGCAGCTATGATTTATGTACATGGTCTCATTTCTTTAGTCACTGAGCATTGATTGAGCAGCTGCTATGTGCCAAGTGCTATTTCAGACTCTGGGGATACACCGGCATAGTTGGCATACATTGGCATAGCACAGAATCCCTGTCCTCATTGAGTTTACATTTTATTAAGAAAAACACAATAAAGATTAAATAAAAAATACTCAGTTGGTAATGAGTGTTAGGAGTACAACAGGACAGTCTGATTTTATAGTGTCCTTGCTTGGTAGTGGAGAAAACTCTTAGATGACCAGAGAAACCCTCACTAATACCTAAAAGACAAGGATACAGCCAGGCGACAATATGGGGCTATCAATTGCCAGACAGAGGGGTCATTGGGCCAAAGACGTGGGACTCAGGGAGCCACTGAGGTTGATTAGCTATATAGCAGAGAGTTAGGTTATGATCACATTATTGCTTTGTCCTCAGTGTAAGTGTATAAGTTTAAAATCATTTAATCAAAACTCAAACCAGACAGTTGACCTACCTAGAGGTAAATAAATTTATAGTTCTATTAATCTGCTAAGGCTGCCATAACAAAATGCCACAGACTAGGTGGCTTACAGAATAGATACTTATTTTCTAACAGTTGTAGAGACTTGAAGTCCAAGATCAAGGTGCCAGCACACATAGTTTCTGGTGAGAACCCTCTTTCCTGGCTTGCAGATGGTTGCCTTCTTGCTGTGTTCTCACATGGTGTTTTCTCTGTGCATGTACAGAGATAGAGAGAGACAGAGAGAGACAGACAGACAGACAGACAGACAGACAGACAGAGAGATAACAAGGTAACATACATTCTGGTGTCCCTTTTTCCTCTTTTTTCTTTTTCTTATGTAGCTTTATTTATATTATTTTTAAAAATTCTATACAGTGATTTCTTTATAGTTATACAGTTCATTATTTTTTAAATTTTTTTTATTGTTATTCTATTACAGTTGTCCCAATGTTCCCCCTTTGTCCTCCTCTGCCCATCCCCCACCCCCACAGTCAATCCCCACACCGTTGTCCATGTCCATGGGCCACTTGTACATGCTCTCTTATCCCTTCCCCTTCCTTCCACCATTACCCTCCTTTCCCCGCCCCTCCGGTCACTGTCAATCTGCTCCCTGTTTCCATGCCTGTGTTTCGTTAGTTTATTTTGTTCATTAGATTCCTTTTATAGGTGACATCATATGGTGTTTTTTCTTTCACTGACTGGCTTATTTCACTTAGCGTAATATTCTTCAGTTCTGTTTTCCTCTTACAAGGACACCAATCTCCTTGCATTAGGGTCCCACCCTCATATTACTTCATTCATTGCTAATTACCTCCCTAAACAGCCTATTTCTAAATATCATCACATTGGAGCTTAGGGCTTGAACATATGAATTTTTGGACTGAACTCAAGTCCATAACAATACTTGAGTCATTTTAACATCCTAAAAAGACAACTACCATTAATTGAACAAGCAGTTACGTTAAGAGGTACACACCCAAGAGTTGCACATTGGACTAATTTTCTAATAATAAATGGACATCATCCCCCTCCCTTCCACATAAAATACATACATCCTAATGTTTAATGTGTGTACAATTTTAGTGTGAAAATTTTTTTGCCCTTTTAAAATGTTGGCTTTTTAAGGATAAAAGTCCAATGCATCCCAGTTTTTGATTGCTGATCATTGCTGAAGTATATTCAAAGAAAGATCTTATGGTTTAACTATAATCTGTTCTATGTGAAGTAATATCTTTGATGTACAGATGAAAGTACTTTTATATCCTAACACAACAAAATAAAAAAGATATGAAGAAGATGGAAGTCATTAGGTAATGCAAGAAGAAAAGGAAAATGGGAGCAATATCTTTAAGATCTCTAACAACTTTTAGATTTTATTGAATAATTTGACTGAGTGGTTTAGTCGTCACAAAATCCAAGATAGTAGGATTATATACTTGTGGGAAATAATACAGTGGATAAGTTCTACAAACATAGGAATTATGCCTTTGCTTTTCTATAAAGACTAGGATAATATTCTGTCTTCAGCATATGTGTCATAAATGATAGTGAGGGAAGGAGCCAGGATTGCAGATGTTAGGGTCATTTTAAAGGGGATCCTTATCAGGATACAATTCTGGAATCCTTCTCAGATTCAAACAAGGAAGTACTGCATTTCAGAGCTTAAGATCTAACAGACATCCAATCACTGGTGTCCTGAAATACATACTCAAGGTGGATATGGCCCTAATGTTGATTTAGTTTAAAAATCATCATCATCTTTGGGAAATTCCATGTTCTAGTATGAAAATAAATATTCTAATGAATAATAAAATATTTATATGTATTATATAGCTCTCTATGTCGTAAAGAAATAAACAAATTCTTAAGTTTACTTAAATAATAAAATTTTTTTAAAGATTTTATTTTATTTATTTTCAGAGAGAGGAGAAGGGAGGGAGAAAGAGCAATGTATGGTTGCCTCTCACATGGCCCTCACTGGGGACCTGGCCCGCAACCCAGACGTGTGCCCCGACTGGGAATCGAACTGGGACCCTCTGGTTCCCAGCCCGCGCTCAATCCACTGAGCTACACCAGTAGGGCTAAATAATAAATTTTTAATATATTACATTAAAAGGCAACTGTTGAGAGAATACAGAAAAAAGGTTATATATTTTCATTATATAAAGCACTGGAAGTGCTTTTAAAAGGATATTTTAGAATAATGCTGACTGGGCGAGCTTCAAATTTATGACTGCAAATTTGAAATAGATGCTTAACACTGCCAGGTGATCCTGCCCATCTTATGTAATCAAACCACCTCTTCTTAGACAATGTTTTTACTCTTCTTTCTTCTCAGATTTCCAGAAACCTCTCCCAGTTGATTATTTCTCCACATACTTTCATAGAAAGTAAATACACTTAGGCATACTTTACTTCGTCTTCCCACTTCCCACTAAGGTCTGCCGACCTCCACCCTCGGCTTACCGTCCTCGTGACGGCAGGCCTCCTGCTGCTCCATCTGAGGCTGCAGCTGCCGCGGAGGCCCTGGGCCTCGGCCTCTGCTCCAAGGCTCAGCTCCTGCAGTGGTGTCTTCTCCCTCCTGTTTCTGGACATTTTTCTGTTTTACTGGAAAATCCCCACCCTGTATATAAACATACATTCATATTATATTATTTCAGCCTGTGTCATCATCTGTCTGCTCCTCCGTTCCCTTCACACCTTAAAGTGTTTTTTCTTGCTTGTGCTTTTCTCCATCTCATACTGTCTCAATCCAGTAAAGTAGGTTTTTATTCTTAGAACTTCACTGCAATGGCTTCCATCAAGGTCAGCATCTTTCCAAAGCCAAAGACAATGATGATGATAATGATGATAAATAATAATAATACCCTATCTATAATGCCTACTGTGTGTCAAGCACTATTCTAATTGCTTAATCTATATTAACTCACTTAATTCTTACAACAACCTTTATAAGCTAGGTATCATTATAATACCCATTTTACAAATGAAAACACTGGAAGGTTAAATAACTTGACCAAGGTCTCACTGTAGATAGTGATATAGCCAGGATTTGAAACAGTCTGGTTTAGGGTTTTTCCTCTGAACCACTATACTATTCTTTGTCACTACCCTACTTCCCATCTCAGCAGACCTTAATATGATTGACAGTATCCTATATGAATTACTTCATCTTTAGTCCTCTGTGAACCATAGAGTTTTAAATCTTGTTTTAATTAACTAATTAGTTTTAATTTCTTGCTTTCCTGGCCATTCTCTCTGAGTCTTATTTGCTGGCTCCTCCTTCCCATCGGCCCTTCAGAGGCTATAGTTCCCTGGAGGTCTGTCCTCGGCCTTCCTCTTTACTTGCACCTGGGCTCATAGCTGGAGATACCATCTCTACACTGCTGCCTCTCAAATGCTGATCCCCCATGAGCTCCACAGAGTCAAAGGCCTACAAGACTTCTCTGCTCTGATTTGTTAGGCACCTCAAGCTTAATATTGGCCAAGACAAAACTATTGACACCCCCTTCTACTCACTCCCACAAAAATCCCCTCCCACAAGTCTTTCAAGTCTCAGTTAATGAGAGAAAGGTCATGAGAAATGCATTGCTATATCCAGTGGCAATTGAACCAGATTCTCTTTGGAGTGTTACATGCATATTTTAGAATCCTATGGTCAATTTTGGATGGGTGCTGAAAGCCTGTGGAAGTGTTCTGGTAGGAGAGCCAGTGTACATAGCCCAGGAACTGGTTTTGTATGGCACATGTTCTAGCAAGATACCTGCTGCAGATGCTTTGAAATGTGTGCTTGGCCACAGTGTCACAGCAAAGTGTTAGAAGGGATTGGGAATCAGAAGTCGAGAGTAGCTTTTAAGGCGTTGGGAACATTTGAAAGCATTGTTTCGAGTCCTTTGTTTCATCCATACATCTTGAATCAAATTCTCCCTTTTTATAAAGTGACTCTTCCCATTTTATAAAGACATCTGACAGGTAGTGTGTGCTTTCCCACACAAATCTGTCAGTTCACTCATCTTTATCCACCACCCCCACCTATGGTTCAAATTTGAAAACCTCCTGAAGCAGAAAATGCTAGTCATTTAGAGGAAGTTGGGTGAAAACTCAAAAGTAAAAATTTGTCTGACACCTTCGTTTATCTGGCCCCCTAACCTACACCTCAGCAGGCAGCTTCGGGATGGATAGCCACGAGGACCTTTGTGGCACCTCACAGGCATGAGGTTGGGTTCATAAACAGTACTTGTGAATGTGTGTACATATGGCCCTTAGAGTTCCTTTCTCCTTTATGCATTTAGACATCAAAAAGTATCTTAGGAAATCCTTATTTGTACATTGCTACACGGCTTTATCCCCCCAAATCCGATCTTGTTATAATCCAAGTTGTTTCTGGAAGCCAAAAGTATAATCCTGTTTTGAATGGTAAATTCAGCCTCTCCTGAAGAAGCCCAATAATGTCTTCAATGAAAAGGGGTGACAAACATTTCACATGCAAAGGGGTAGGTGTTTTTGTTGCAAACCTCAGAATGGATGTCATCTCTTAAAGGAACAGTATTTTCTCTTCTGGAAGACACTTCAAGGATTCTCAGTGACTTCTAAACTTTGGGTGCAGCCTGCAGTGAGTCTGATATCATAAATCTTGCTTAGAGTTGTTTATTTTTTCACTAAACCAGTGGATTAGAAAAATCAAATATTTTACACATTATATTTTATTTCCTCAATTATTTTTAAAAAAAGAGGCTATTTTAGTTTTACTTTAAAATTTGCATGATGGTTGCAATGGCACTTTGCTCAGAAAGTGTTTAATGACACAGTGGAAATTCTTTTTCTGTGCTGTATTTTATTACCCAGTTCTCTCTGGAGCGAGCCAGGGTTATCGATTTCTAGGTATATACGCTACTTTACTCTTGACCCTTAAGGATACACTAATGTAACAGTGCATGTACATCACTAAAAATCTGAATATACTTTATACCTTTAGAAATATACATACTATAATTATATAAATAATGATATTAATGAAGGACAATCAGACATCATAAAAGAATTTTTTTGTTCTTACTATTTCTTTCATTCTTTTTATATTTCCATAATGTCTATTTCATCTTACATGTTCTCTGCTAAGTATTTCATTTCATTGATTCCAAAATTAAAATGTTTCTTATAATTCTTGGCATCTTACAATTAGTTGGCAATGTTTTTATTTCTTAATGACACAATAAATAAATAACTGTGTGTCTTAGATTAGATGAAATATATTTTGACCTCTTATTATTTTTTGAAAAAATGACAAATTAATTATAGTAGATAAAATAAATGAGGAGGGTTTTCTAGACCTCTATTTAGACTTAACAGCAAAAATGAGAATTATTTAAAATTTTACTCCCAATCTTTAATTATTTTTCGACTTTAGACTACAGTATGATGTATATAACTAGAATTTAAAAGTATAATATTCTGATTTTCAAATGTCGTCTAATGATGTAAGTGAAGAAACACTGCAGACTAATGTTTAATAAGATGATTAAGTCAATATATTTTTTAAATGCTAGTGTTTGGACATTTATTCTAGATATAGATCTACTGGATTTAACTTGAGGACTGCTCTCTGGCATTATTTAGAACAAAGTTGAGTTATTAGGAAAATATCTAGCATCACGTCCTTGTTATACAAGGCACAGGAGCGATATTTTCACCAGTATTGATATGTGGAAGGAGATTTTTTTCCCTAAGACATTACAAATGGGGTCCAGTTGACAGTGTTCTACAGTGTGTGTGCTTCTTTGAAAAACATTTGTTTTTAAGATGTTTGGCTTGGCACTGTATGAGATACAGATGTGTGAGAAATACCAAGATAAATTAAACGTGCTGCTCCCTCAGAGCTTGCGTCTGTTGGAGTAGATAAGCAGTGTGCAAATAGCCAGAAAAAAAATTGAAGAGGTAAACAGTGCCGTAAAAGGCACGTCAATGAAGAGAAAGACATGACATGCATCAGAAAAAGATAAAGAAAGCTTCATGAAGGAAGTATTTCTACAAAATTGATTAAAAATTAACACAGCAAATTAATTAGTTATTTGTTCTCAATTATTGGAAAAACCATTTTACTGATTCTTAATGTTCAATTTAGGTGAGCTAGACCCTTTTCCAAGATAATAGTGACTTTTTGTCTATGTAGTTTTAAGTGAAAAGTTCTGTCAAAACTCTGGGTAATCTCACCTTGCTATTTGACAAGTGTGACACAAAGTTAAAACGGGTGAAGTCGCTTACGGGTTTGAGAATGTGAGTATGCACGCAATACCTGGTATCAACTAACTATAAGCTAGGCTGGAAATAGATTTTTGGTTTGGTGTGAAGTAAAGCGTCCCCAAATCGGCCAT
This sequence comes from Micronycteris hirsuta, assembly GCA_004026765.1. NCBI lineage: Eukaryota > Metazoa > Chordata > Mammalia > Chiroptera > Phyllostomidae > Micronycteris > Micronycteris hirsuta. The sequence continues at coordinate 9,493 of PVJI01009686.1, read as the reverse complement.
CCCGTCTGCTACAGCTGTGATAGAAACTCTGTGGGGCTCTGCACTTTCCTTTATTTCAAACCTGGGTCCTTCAGTGCGCCCCTGAGGGGAAAGCATTGCCGTGGTCTCACTTCCCTAGTTTAGTCCAGAATCCACACCTAGCTCCTCTGTGTTTCTTCTTATCTTCTTTTAAGGAGGCATCGCCATCACTAGTTACTGTAAAAACAGATGCAAAATAGAAAATAAACATTTCCATTGATATTTAAGTCATCATTTGAACAAAGATTTATTGGCCACAGGAGATTTATATCTTGTATATTTTTTCATTAAAAAGGAGGCACAACTTTAATTTTAGTCAGAACCTTGGATACCTGAACAGGTTTTAGGACCATATCTATTCAAGATTGTAAAGTGTTTCCCAAAGAATCTTGCACGTTAGCACCAGGAATTGATGCTTTTTTTCTTCTTAAAAGATAATAGCACTCTCACATGGATTTCAGAAACTTAGAGAGACACAATTGACTGCAGAAATCTGAATTCAGGTGCCATTGCAGTAAATCTTACCACTCACTATAGTGACAGAATAAAAAAGAATTTCAAATGTTCGGCTTGACTGTAGGAACTTCTGTATTTTGATTGAACTCAGTTTGGCCTCGCCAGTGACTGTGATCTTGGGAGTGGGCTAGACTGAGGAGAAATTCAATAATAAAATTGATATATTCCAGTCCACATGAATTGGCAGCTACTAGCATCTGGATGTCTGCTTTGTAAGGCCAGTGTGTCATTTAGGGTCTTGCTCGTGGCTACAGAAAATAAACTCAAAAATTTCAGTGGCTTGAAACAATAGAAGTTAATTTCTCACTCATATAACATCTAGGGTGTGTGTTTCTGAGCTTTCCTGGAATCTAGACTACTTTCATATCTGTACCGTGCTGTTTGCTAGAGGACTTGGAATCCTCTGTGTTCAGGCAGAGAGAGAAAGATAAAGGAGAGAGAAGAGAAGACACAGCCTTCTTTTCACTTTGGCTTTTAAGTGGTACACATCTCTTGGACTTACATTCCACTGGTAAGATATGACCCCACCTAGAATGTGAGGGTTGCTGGGAAATGCAACCGGCTGAGCAGCTGCTTTCTGGAAAAACGCACAAAGAAGGAGAGGGTCAGTTTGCTGGCTTCACAATATCTGTGGTATGGTGGTAGTGGGGGGAGCAGGGTGGCAAGAGGGAGGGTGGTGATAGGGTCCGCACATTTTTTTGGAGGGTAAGCTATCTCTGAACAGTGTAAGTCGATCACACCTGATTGGAGAAGATTCTGTGGAAAGCTCAGTGGTCATTTGTTTTGAAAAGCTGTGTTGCTTTGGGGAACATTTTTCATGCCCACTAACCTAGTGTTTGTGAAAATTTCAAATCCATAAACCTACCTGCTTTTTTTTTTTTTAATTTCCATGTTCCTTCTAAAAGGAGATGGGAATTTATGCAAAGATGCTTCTGACTTGTTTTGCTTGTCTGAAAACATTTGAGCTGCTGAAGTATTGACATAAGGAAATTTTTTTCTGGCAAAGTATTAATTAACCTACAGTAGAATGTCATGACTAAGAACTTTTGGGCTCAGAGATATAAGGTAGGTGCCTAAGAAATAGCTCCCTCATTGAAGTCAGTACATTTGTCTTCTGATGTTATTTTCTGCTTCTCTGTGGCCCTAGGCAAGTTCTTAAACACCCTCAACTGTAAAATTAAAATTGAACTTGATGATCCAGCTCTGACTCTTTCTATATTAAATTTGTTTTAATCTATAGTTTAAAGACTGAAATTTAAAGGGATAGCCTTGAAGGGAGAAGAGTAAAAAGAATATGGCTAGTGTATCAAGCACCTCCCTTGTTGAGCAAAAAAGCTCCCATCTTCTGAGAATTTGTATTCAGAGTAAAAGATATTTAAAATATAAATTAATCTGACAATTTTATAATTATCTGCCTGTTTGGGGGGCTTTTAGAATTGTATTGGGCCCCTCAGCCTTGTAAATTGACTATAGTTTGTATCATTCTTAGTTTTTTGTTGATACTCTGCTTTTGCTTAGAGTGCATCCTCCTATGTTGGGAAATGGAGGGATTTGTTTTGTTTGTTTCTTTTGGTGTTAGGGGAACCCTAAGAAGTCAGGACTGAATTGTTGAATGTACGTCCCTAGATAATCTCTGATAGCAGCCTAGCCTTCTGATGGAAAATGCCATTGATCTCAGGGTGTGTGCTGATTGGTTTAGAGTCTTGGTAAGTTTGTAAATATACTGAGCGTGTCCTTATCAGACAACCATCGACTAATTTTATAATGAAAATAATTTTACTTCTATTGAATACCAGTTTTGTGATTCCTTCGAATGCCATACTAAGTATTGTTTTAATTTTTTAAAAAGTAACACCTGTCATATAGTAGATACTGAACAATAGGTAGCTATTTATTGTTTCTACCAAATAGTATTTTTTTCTGGATTTTCACCCTTTCAAGACTGATGATTCTTTTGGATTTCTTTCGGCCCATGCTAAGACCCCTTTACAAATGTTTGAAAGCATCTGCTATATGGGAGGGACCTTATTACATGTACTGGTGGATGTTACCACACATGAGGAACAGCATGGAAGGTTCAGAGGGAAGGTGTCTGGATTGGGTGATTTACAGGCTGTTAGCAAGGCCAACTTTCCTTAATGGCAGATGGGATCACTTTTATGAAATTGATTTTATTCTAAGGCTGCTGGCATGCTTATTGGTCTACAAAATTTACAAGCTGCTTGGTCTTTGAGGTTCCATTGTAATATTCCATCCTCTTTGCTTTGCTCTTTTAAAATCTACTGTTGGCTAATGTTGGAGCCATAATACTTTAAACTTACTATTAATCATTAACACCTTGCTGTGAATTTTTTTGTGAGGTTGCTTGGGGCCAGTTAATAAAGTGTGGCAAGACCTGGGACCTGACAGGAGGGAGCTGTCCTGACTTTTAGCAAAGGGTCTCGGTTTGTCCACCTCGTCCTCCTCTTGGGGTCCAGAGTCAGCCTGGCTGCTCCCGTAACTGTTCCTGTAACAAAGAGCACTTGGAGAGAGAGTGAAAAAAATCCCTTTCCCTTAGGGCAGCTCAGGTAAGGCTCAGTCTTTTAAAGAAATTATTACTAGAATACTGAAGAAAAGAAAATAAACCCTGATGAATGGAAATAAAGAGGAATACAGAGCACCGATATCTTATCTTTCTTAACCATAGTGCACAGGTTGGTTTGGTTGATTCCGTTAGCTTGACTTAACCATGCTATTGGAAAGGGAGCCCCCAAATTCTCTTTTGGTACAACCATTCAAAGTGCTTCTGAATGGTGAGACTAAGTAGACTGGAAATTGATTGAAGCTTTCCTACCCATATCCCACCTGAAGAAAATTGCTTTTCAGGTTACATAGCAGCATATTATTCTTCTCTGCTTAAGAACTATGGATGGCCAATACTTGGAAAAAAGTAGAGAAATGCCTTTAACATTTGGAGAATTTTCCAAATCAATAAAAGTGAGGGGCACATGGCACCTGAAGAATGGTATAAAAATGCTGAGAGCTCAGAAAGTTTGGGCTAAAGCCAAACTTTATGTCTTAGTTTTACTTAGAGTTCGCTGTACATGACAACCTTTGTATTGTTACCAGATTTATTTCTGTAAAAGTTATATGCTAGTTCTTATTTTATCTTTTTTATTTTGACCTACTTAAAAACTTTTGTTAATAGTGTTACTATGTATTTATCAATGCTGAATGATACTTATATGAAATCATTGGGAAAGGTCTCTTTTGACTCAGCTTGAACTTCTCCTCTAGTTTTATGAAGGGTGTTGCTATGTTCTTAGGAGGAAATGCTAGTCCTTGCTTATTAAGAGCAGACTTCCTGACACATCTCAATACCGTGTCCTGCAGAGTACCTAATTCACAGTATGAACTAAGTAGTTGTCAGTTTGGAAAGGTAATTGGTTTCCTCATGTAGTTTTGGATTGAAAATGAATATTAATTAATCTTATCAAAGTAAATTATTTTAAATACAAAGCTATCTAAATGAACCCCTAAATTATTTTGTACCCATGTTTCACGCTGTCTCTGGGTTAATTTTTTGTCCTCCTCACAATTAACACTTAACTAAAGTTACTATGAATTTATTTTTCTATGTGGTTATTTAATACAATATTTACTATTGTGTTTTAGAATACTGTTTACAGATGGTAAATATTCTACTTCTCATAGAATAGCTTTTCATGAATAATCTTATTCTTTGTTTATTAGTCTGTAAAAAAACACTGCCAGTTTTATGTTTTCTAAAGCCTGCTTTCCAGCTGCGTGCTATTCCCTTTCCTTGCCGTTGTTCTGGTCCAGTGAGATGGGGTCAGTACAGGCAGCTATGATCTGGGCTTTCCAAACAGCACGTGGCCTGCTAACCTGGAGGGAACCTCTAAATCTCAGGTTTACTGCCAACCACACAACTCCCATGAAATCAGCAACTATGTTTCACTCATATTTGGTGTCCGAGCACCTAGCATAGGTCCTCGTCCTCAGTGGGTTCTCAGTCAATGCTGGCTGAATTGAAATGAATGGAAATACAGGCAAGGAAGTCAGAATTCTCTGATTGTCAAGTGATAGAAAAGCCAGCTCAAACAAGCCTGAACAAAATGGGAATTTAACTGGCTCAAGTAACTGAGATGTCCAGGGATACACATGACTTCAGATTTGACAGGATCCCAGGGTCTTCTCTGTGTCATTAGAACACCATGCTGCTCCCTTTATCTTCCTGCCCCGGACTCTGCTGTCCTCTGGGTCGGCAGGCTCCCTGCATGTGGTGGCAAAGGGGACTGCCCACAGCTTCAGACTAATGTAGCCCTGACAAGCGCTAGCCTTCCCAGGAGAAACGTCTCTGCAGATACCTTCAGCACAAGTCCCAGTCTGACCCTCTGAGTCTCAGTGGCCTGCCATAGATGGCTTCATCATCTCTGAACCCATCACTTTGTGTAGGGGAATAGTGTATTCTGGTCAGGCTTGGGTCAGGAATGGCTAGCCCTGGGTCAGGATCAGTCAACCTGTGGTCAGCTCCAGTGAAACCGTATGTTCCAAGAAAGGGGCACGGTGGCTCCCCATTTCCTGGGGTGGTAGTCACGGTGCTTGCCGGTGACTACTACCCCAGGAAAATGTTACAAAGTAAGGAATGGTAGCAACTAGCAACAAATCACAAATGCAAAATATACTCTAAGTTTGAAACTGAATTAACCTCCTTCCTTTTTGGTTAGCCTGGCATTCGTTCCTGATGGAAAGCTCTTATGAGGGACAATTACTGGATTTACCTCCTAGCAGTGTGCCCAGGGCTTCACCTTGGAGGCAGAAGCTCCCTGAATGTCCCATTTTTTAAAAAGATTTGTTTATTTATTTTTAGAGAGAGAGGAGGAGAGGGAGAGAAACATCAATGTGTGGATTCCTCTTGAGTGCCCCCTACTGGGGACCTGGTCTGCAACCCAGCATGTGCCGTGACTGGGAATTGAACCAGCAACCCTTTGGTTTACAGGCTGGTGCTCAATCCACTGAACCACACCAGCTAGGGCTGAATGTCCCATTCTTAAGAGGGTCTTCTGGAGTGTAAAGATGAGACACTGTCTTCCCTGAAGCCCTAGCCTAAGTCTCTTTGGTACTCTGCAAAACTCTCCAGGGTTGTTTTTAAATGTCTTTGTTTGGGTTACAAGTGCTCACATACAAATGGATTCCTGTGAAAAGTTTTGTGGGTCCCAGCGTTCTCCAGGACAAGACAGACAAATGCCCTAATAATGAACCCAAGTTCCATGAGAAAGTGCATTGCTGAGCTAACACTATGCTGCAATCTCCTTTCAAGGACCTGCCTTACCTTCCTGAGGTCAGGCCGAGTAGAAGCTGAAACTTGCTATGGAGTCCTATCAAAAACCCTTTGAACCTTAACAGCATAGTCTCCTCTTTCTCCCCTTGGTTTGCAAATACAAGATGCACTTTCAAGTTGTCTGGGGCCCTCTGTTACTCCTGAGATATCACTTGCTGGTGACTTGGACTCATATCATGTTTTTATGAATGTCTGCAGAAATTATACTAACTAAGAATATTGAAAAGTAAGGTTCTTCTGTAGCAGAATATAATAAAATATCAATGCGTAGTCAAATAAACTTATTTTCATTATATTGAGATGGTGCATAAATGCATATATCAATATGCTTTTTCATACTATGCATATTTTTATTTATTGTAAAAAGATTAATTGACCTTTAAAGAATTTCATATCAGTTATTACTTGAATAAAAAATAAAGCTTTTAGCCCTGGCTGGTGTGGCTCAGTGGATTGAGTGCAGGCTGGGAACCAGGGGGTCCCGGTTCGATTCCCAGTCAGGGCACATGCCTGGGTTGCAGGCCAGGTCCCCGGTGGGGGCCATGTGGGAGGCAACCACACATTGCTGTTTTTTTCCCTCTCTTCCTCTTTCCCTTCCCCTCTCTCTAAAACAATAAAATAAAATCTTTAAAAAAATAAATAAAATAAAAAATAAAGCTTTTAGTAACTGATGGAATATATAGTTATAATAAAATAATAGTTTTATATTTTATCTAAAAATTAATTTTTTAACATATCCAAATTAAAATGGCAATACATTGGAAAAATTTTATTTTAGCAAATTAATTAAATGCTATGCAAGAACCTTCTATTTTACTCAGACCCTTTTTAATAAAATTTAAATAGTCTTTATATTATCACTTAAATTCATTCATGGGTTCATCAAGACCCATATTATGGGAGACCATTCTGCATGGCGTGGGCCTAGCTCCCGGTGGAGAGCGACAAAGGACCCACACCCACGGATAGGTTCTCCCGTGGGGAATCAGGCCTGCTTTGTACCTAGGCTGCTTTGAGACTTGCTTTTTGCTAAAATCCCTCACCCTGAATTGAGGCAGCAAGGGCCTAAAATCCATGCTAAAACCTTCCAAGGAGGAGTGTAACCAGTTCAACCACTTTCTCTTTTACATTTGCAAATCCTCCTTTTTTGATGTAATTAGCAACATCCCCTCCTTTATTATCTGTAAAAGGTAATCACCTGCAGTGAATCTTTGCATAGTCAATGAGGACCTGTGCATAGTAAATGAAGACCACCCTCAATGTAATGTGTCCAGAAAGACCACAGAAGCCTGTCAAGGCAAGGGTCAGTGTGCTCTCCCTTTGAGAGAGTGGCCATATCTTCCCTTTCCCTCCACAGGACTTGGTAGTCCGTGTGAATTTGTCTCGTGTCTCGTGTCTCGTGTCTCGTGTCACAGCCATAGCACTGCAGACACTGCAGGCTGGTGTCCGTCCACACCAGCATGTGAGGAGGAGATGATTGTTCAATGTGCAGTGCTGGGTATGCCTTCTAAGAAATAAAGGATTCTCACCATTCCCGAGTAGTTGTTGTTTTTACTATTATTACTATTAGTTTGTCTCCTAGATTTCCTAGGTTTTGAGCCTCCATAAAATTTTACCTTAATATTCAGCATGATATTCTTTTATTTCTTTGTGGAAGGTCTGACATGTTGCTATCACTTTTGTGCTACTTTTGCAGTTATCATGGGCCAAAGCTGTTTACCAAAACAAAATAAATGACCCCAGTAGACCAAAGAAAATGCATGGTACAAATACAGATTATATATTTCACAGGTTATGTAATAAATAAGTAATTATCTTATTCCTTTTATAATTGATGTCTAAGGCATTCATGTTGGGGTTTGAAATCTCATCATGAGATTTCAGGCTGCACATGCAGAAGTCGAAATGGTCCTCTGATAGGCTGGAGAGGGTAATGGGAAGGCGTGGCATACAGGGAAGCTGGAGATCACGGGAATGGCCAGAGAGTGGGATCCTCTTTCATTCAGTCCATCTCTCAAACCTGAATGTTTAAAGCTTTGTCCTTAACATCCCTGAACCTCCCCATTTCCCAGAATTAGCACTTACAACCCATTGTACTCAGAGAACTTGATCCATTTCCCTATAATAACAGAGCATGTTGAATTGTGACAATTTGCTTCCAAGGCTGTCTTATCTATCAGCCTGGAATCCCTCTAAGAGCAGGACCAAGGTCTTATTACTTGGAATCCTTTACGTTGGAGAAGTGCTGATCTATAGAGAAGGCACTCAAAACCTGAATAAAGTTGAATAAATGAGATGGTCTCACTTTTACTTAAATAGCAAGTATATATTTTGTTTGTCTCCTAAGACTGCTACATATATAAATTCCAAATAAAATGTACCAATGGCTCCTCATTGCCTTTGAAATAAATTCTGCTTTACATATGAGGCCCTTTGTGATCTGACTCTTGGTATTTTCTCTGCCTCGTCAGTCAGAACCTTGTCTTACACATTGTATTTTGGTCATATTTGACCTTTGCAATCTCACATATTGCCATACAGTTTCACTGTTTCCTGTTTTTATTCTTACTGGCCCTTCTGTCTGGAAAACCTCTTCTCCACTTTTATTTTATTAATTTGATTTATTACAAAAACATATACAAAGTCAGATAAAGAATTTGCTTTTCAAGATTTTCATTTATATTTGTGGTGTTCAGTGGTCTGTGTGATTAAGATGTATTTTCTACTTTGTTGAAGTACTCTTAAATCCAAAGAAATATGTGCTTATGACCAACAGACAATAAAAACAATAATAATTGACAGCCTTTATGAAGTATACAGTATATGCTGGCATTATGCTAACACTTCACCTAGAGTACCTTACTTATTGCTCAAAACAACTCAGTGCCAAGTACAATTCATTCCTCTTTTGCTGATGAGGAAATGAACACTTAGCTGGAGTAATTTGCTGAGGTCACATAGCTGATGATAGGGTGACCACTAACAGTGATGCATCTCCCCCCCACTTCAGTCCTGTTTTCCTGAGCAGTGTCGTTTGTGGCTGCGTACACCGTTCACTATGTTCGTACACACGCATACACACACATACAACCCCCCTCCCACTTCAGCTAGTTACTTTTGCTAATTTGTTTTAACACTTATAGGAATCACACCCTAATGGAACTTCCTCTGACCCCCACCTCCAATCTGGGTCCTAGAAATCTCCCACATTCTTCCAAACATACCATTATCATGGGTTGCCACAGTGCCTTGTGCAAATCTAATTGTTTGTCTCTTCTGCTGTACTGAAAGCTCCTTGATGACAGATACCGTGTCTGTTCTCTGTGTATCTTCATACTTAGCATGCCATGAGCATTGTATCAGATGCATTAATTTATTCAACAACGTATTTATACAACTTGTGATGTGTGCCTTCTACATGTCTCGTACTGTGGTAGTGACTAAGGATTGCAGTGTATTGGTTAGCTTTTGCTGCATAATAAATCACCTCTAAACTTTGTGGCTTAAAACAATAGCCATTTATTTAGCTCATAATTCTACAAATTGGCATTTTGGCTGGGTTGAGCTGGGCTTTTCTTTTGGTCTTGGCTTGGCTTGCTGATGCATCAGCAGTTAGCT
>PVJI01009685.1:0-64181 GCA_004026765.1 Micronycteris hirsuta | reverse complement strand
GGGCCTCTCCAAATAGCCACGTAGCACCACTGTTTTTCCTCTCTGAAAAATTCTACCTATTTACACTCTCCAGACCAAACAAGCATCTGACTACTCTCAAATCCTAATCTGGCTCCCTCCCCAAGAATCTTGCGTCCGATCCGGGCGGCTGCCGGGTCTGGGACCGAAGCCCCACCCCGCTCCCCGGGCTTGTCCCGATAGGGACCCTTTCCTTCCGATGCTCTCTGCTTACCGTTTGAATGTTCAAATTCCCCTGTAATCTTGGGCATCAATCATCATATGTGTTGGAATACTGCTGGATTTTCGCCCCGTTCCTCAGAAAATCAACCAGTGGGTAGGAGGACGTAAACTCTGTTCCTCCTAACTCGCCGCCATCTTCCCCCGACCCTGTATATTATCTTTTTTAAGAAATTATTTTATTGTTGTTTAATTACAGTTGTCTGCATTACCCCCCTCCTCTCCCCCCACCCCAGCCAATCCCACCTCCCTCCCATGCTTCCACACTCCCCCTTGGTTTTGTCCATGTTATCTTATTTTTTTAATGACTGCGGAGTTTCCCATTAAAGTGTTACAGCATAGCTAAAATCCTATTAATGGCACTTAACTATGCTTTGGTCTTTTTTGACTACAAATATGTCACAATGGCTATCATTCTAAGTTTTCTCACATGTGTAAACATATCTGTAGAGTATATTCCTCGAAAAGAAATCGCAGGGTCTAAATTTTGATAGCTATTAGCATATTGCCTCTAAAGAGTTTGTTCCATATTATGCTTCCTCAGAAAATTGTGTGATAATTCTATTTCCTAGTATTTTTACTTATATGCTGTGCTATAGATATCCCCCTTCCCCTCTCTTAGGTGATCATATAGCTGTGCCATTTTTTTTTTAAATTTATTTATTTTCAGAGAAAGGAGAAGGGAGGGAGAAAGAACAATGTATGGTTGCCTCTCACATGGCCCTCACTAGGGACCTGGCCTGCAACCCAGGCATGTGCCCCGACTGGGAATTGAACCGGGACCCTCTGGTTCCCAGCCCACGCTCAGTCCACTGACCTACACCAGCCGGGTTAGCTGTGCTATTTTATCTGCAATTATCAACTTGCATTCATGTTAAAAAGCCATTTGTATTTTTTGTTCTTTAAACTCTTTTGATGTTATTTGATCATTTCTCCAATGTAATGTGAATTTTTCTCTTATTGATTTGATGTCTTCATGTTTTGAGAAAATTAGCATGCTAGAGTATTTAATTTGCATATTGTATAGCTCTTTAATATCTTCTTGGTTTTGTTTCTTGCTTAGAAAGGTCTTGCCTACTCTGTTCTTAAAAAAACATTCTCCCATATTTTCTTCTAGTATATTTATAGTTTCCTTTCTTTAGGTTTGATTTTTTTTCTGTCTGGAGTTAATTTTTTTATAAGAAATAATGAAGAAATCCAATTTTACTTTTTGCCAAATGGTTAAACAGTTGTACTGTAGTATCATTATTTATTGAATAACCTATTTTTTCCACACTGAATTTAAATGCCACCTTTATCATATTCTAAATTTCCATATACAGCTTAGCCTGTTTCTGGGCTCTCCATTGTGTTTCGTCAATCTGTCTATTCAGGCACCACTACCAAACTAAACTGCTTTAATTACTTGTAGATTTAGGCTGTCTTTTCATATGCAATATAAGCAGTAATTTCTTTTTAAAATAGTTTATTTATTTTCAGAGAGGGGGAAGAGAGGGAGAAAGAGAAGAAGAGAAACATCAATGTGCAAGAAAAACATCGATAGGTTGCCTCTCACACGCCCCCAACTGGGGACTGTCCTACAACCCAGGCATGTGCCCTGACCAGGAACTGAACCGGTGACCTTTTGGTTTGCAGCCTGGTGTTCAATCCACTGAGCCACAGCAGCCAAGGCGAGCATTAATTTCTTTTAATTATTTGTCTTTTTTAGATTTTTCTTAGCTATTTTTGCCTACTTATTTTTTCAATAAAATCTACAATCTTGTTTAGTGCAAAAAAAGAAAAAGTCCTGTTGACATTTATCAATTATTTAATAGAAAATAAAATCTTTATGATGTTGAATCTTTGATCAAAGTAATATTTTAAAGTTTTCAGTTGCATTTTTATTGTTTAGTTTACCACTTGGTATACATATGTATTTATTGTAAGAGATTATTTCTAAATGTAGGAAAAATAATTTTACTCATTTTGCTGATTTCTATTTATGTTTGTAATAGTTTTTCAGTGCATTTCCCTAAGTTTTCCAGATATGCAAGCATATCTGCTATAAATAATAACTTAGATGCTTCTTTTTAAATTTTTATTTCTCTTATTTTATTTGCTTGTCTAATTACATTAATTACACCAACTAGTAGTTACAGAAAAGGATAACATAATACAAAAACCTTTTTTCCCCAGATGAACTCTTTTTGGGGAACCAAATATATAAAAGAAACAACGGTAAAGCTGTTCTAGTTGATGTAAGTATGGGCTCACTGATGCTCGTGAAGGATTGCCCCTCCCGTAGTTGAACCCTTACACTGCATCCTAATCCACATACGAGAGCCTGTGGGGTTAATGGAGCATAGTTTGAAAACTGCTCACAGATTCTAACACTTAATTTTGCGGATGAGGAATCAGACCTAAAGATTTGCTCCACGGGGGAAAAAAGGCACAATTTTTTAAATAAAATGACTATATTATGTGATACAATGAATTCAGTCTCTTGTTATTTTCATTTATTCATCAATTCTCTCATTTAACATATACTTATTTAGAGCTTATTAAATATTAAGAAGACAACACAAAAGACTCATAGCCCAGGACTAATGTCAGTAAACTATGGCACAAAGGCCAAATCTAGCCTACTCCCTGTTTTTATATGACCTGTGAGCTAAGAATAAGAATGTCTTTTCTTGAAAAAAGTTAAAAGAATAACACACGATGCAAGAAAACTATGTTAAATTCAAATTTCAGTATCCACAAAGTTGTATTGAAACACAGCCTGCTCATTCAGGTGTGTCTTGTCTATGGTGCATTTCCTGCCACGATGCCAAAGCTGAGTGGTTGTGACAGAGACCATATGGCCCACAGTGCCTAAAATATTTGCTAGCTGACCCTGAAAAGTCTGCCAATCTTTGGTCTAGGTTTGTGGTTCTCAAAGTGTCAAAATCATTGAGGATGGCCTAGGAATCAGCATTTTGAGTAAGCTCCTTTCCTCTATTCGTATGCCTATTAGGTAAGACAAACAGGAAAATAAATAGAAGCAACACAAGATGATAATTGTCACAAAGACTGTAGGTGGGTAGTGGAAGTAGGTAAGATAGCATCTAGATCTACCAGGAAGGAGACAGGAAGTCTTTGCCTCACATTTTGATACCGACGGGTGAATAGGCATTTTCCTCCAAAAGAGCAGAAGTAGAGCATGCCAGAGAACAGCTGAAGATGGTCTAGGATGTTCACAGAACTGAACGTCGTTCCAGAGAGGCCATATCAAATAGTGCTGAGAAATGTGGACTCTGAAGCGCCTCAACCACTTACTGTTTAAGGGACCTGGAGCAAGTTATTTAACCCCTTCGTGCCTCAGTCTCTTCACCTGCAGATTGCGTTGTTATGAAAATAATGAAAACTCTTACGTGGACAGTGTCTTGTGCATATTGAGATATAAGAGTTATTGTTATTAAGATAGAGGGTGAAGTTAGTGGGCAGAGCAGAAAAAGATAGGGTTAGGGAAGTAGGTAAGGCCTAGATCTTAAAGGACTTGTGAGTTTAGATAAAATTTTGGTAAGTGATTAACATCTGTGGTAGACTCTTAAATTAGCAGACTCCCATGAACCACATCTCAGTGTTCACATCCTTAGATTATCCCTTCTCACACTGACTTCGGATATTGCCATGTGACTTGCTTTAATTAATTGGACATTAGCATATGTGATGCAAGCAGAGGCTTGATAAGCACATTGGGATACCCCTTCTTAAAATACCCCTCTTTGAATACACCTTCTTAAAATCCCAATTCGCCATGTAAAGAGATCCAGTTATCTTTATGGAGAGACCAAATGAGCAGTGAGAGATGCCCAGCCAGGTCCCATCTTTTCCAGCCATAGGAGCTGAGGTGCCAGATTTGTGAACACTCTTGGATTTCCATTTGAGCTGTGAGATGACTGTAGCCACAAGAGTGACCCTAGACAAGAGCAAACAGAGTGACCTCCCCATGTCCAGCCCCAGATTGCTCAGCTGTGATAAAAAAATTGTCTTCTTAAGTCACTAAGAAAATAGATAACTGAAATGTCAGTATTAAAGAATTTTGTTGATGGAAATGATTGTCTTTGTATGTGTCAAAGGAGACTTTGGTGGCAGTATGTGAGATGGCATGGTAAGGGTGCTATCTCAATAGTCCAAAAGAAAAATAAAAAAGAGTTGCATGAAAACAGTGGGAGAGGGACTGGAAAAGAAAGAAATGAGAGGACTCCCTTCTCTGGCTTTAGCTCATCAGAGCTCATCCTAACACCATGAATATATACCTTGTATCTGTCAGTCCTTAAGGAGAAACTAAGCATCCCAACCAGTCGCTCAGGATGCCCCTTCTCTTCTTCTCTGTTGTCTAATTAAGGTCTAGACTCACCTCCTGCCTACTAGAATCTTCATTCCCAACTTGATTTCCCTCTGATTTTGTCTTTCTCTCCCTGAGCTTTGGGTTCCATGGCTTCTTCTGATCCTTTGATTTTGCCATTTATGCTTGCTTTCCTAGTATCTGGAGCTTCTCTTTCTCCCAGGAATCTGACATGGTTCATTTCCCTAGACTGTTGCATTGATGCACATTTACTTCAGCCACAAGACCCTCGTGGCCATCCACTTGGAATAGGGAGGTGGCAAGGAGGTAACAGGGAAGGAGCTGAAAAGAATCAAGATATTTAGAAGATGAAGAAAGTAGGATTTGATTGATGTAAATGGAGAGATGGGTTTCTAGTTTATGTGACTGGAAATATGTTTGTGCCATTAACCAAGGTACAGAAATCAGGAGAAAGAGTAGGTTTGAGGGCAGATGGTATAAATTTAGCTTTAGAATTAATGCATTGAATATCCCTATTAAACATCTAGGTGGAGAAATCCAGTAGGCTTTTGTATATATGGATCAGGACTATAAGTGGGTGGATTGGAGATAAAATCAGCATTCATGCACTACATGAATACAGGTACAGGGAGAATGAGAAAAAGAGAAAGCCCCAGTCTCTGGGATGCTGCCTTTTAAGGGACAATGAGAAGAAATGAAAACTGAGAGGCAGTAATCAGAGGAGAGCTAGAAATTAATATTATAATACAAAGAAGGCAAAGAAGCAAGGAAGGCAGGCAAGTGTCAGATACCAAAGAGTTTCAGGTGAAATGATGACTGAAAAGTGCCCACTGGGTTGAGGATTTAGGAGGGCACCAGTGATGGACTTAGTGAAAGAAGTTTCTGTGAGGTAGTGGGTAAAGTGGAGCCTGGTTGTTATAGGTTGAGGAACAAATTGGAAATGAGGAGAGAGATAGCATACATAAACTCTTCTTATTCTTTTCTTTTTTGAAGTTTTTTTTTAATCCTCACCTGAGGGCATGCTTATTGCTTTTAGAGAGAAGGGAAGGGAGGGAGGAAAAAAAGAAAGGGAAACATCTATTGGTTGCCTTTTATAGGCGTCCAGACTGGGAATCAAACCTGTGACCTTTTGGTTTGGGGGATGATGCCCAACCAAGTCACACTGGCCAGGGCTGCATAGAATCTTCTTGGAACTTTGACATGAAAGTAAGAAGAAACCTAAGATACATGTAAAAAATGGACATAAACTCTAGGAAACAATTTAAACATTTTAATATCTAAGTAATATACAAGAATAGTTAAAAAATCAAATGGTACCAAGAAGTTATTAGAATAAGAGCAGTCCCTTAGTAGTAACTACATTCAGCTCTTCTAGGTCTTTCTAAATAACATGGCTATACTGTTATTTTTATTGATGATTCTCTCATGCATTTATAAATATACAATTAAGGCTACCTGTATATCTATACCTACATGCATTTCTATATGCAAATAGTTTTACTGCTGCAAATTTGAAATCATGCTGTTCATGTTGTTTGGTAGCTTTTCTCATAGACATTTTTCTAACTTAGTACTTATAAATGCACCTCAATCTATTTAAACACTGCAGAGCAATTCATTGTATGGAGGTGCCCTAATTTTTTTTTAACTCACTTCAGTGTGCTTCTGCAGTCATCAGTAATGGCATGAGTCTTCCCAAATTCGCTAGTAGTCTTCATATCTTTCAGTCCAAGGAGTCCCATTTTCAAGTTCTCTTCTTCCAAGGCCTCCCTCGCAGTCATCTTCTTTGATATGTTTTCTTTGATGTTTGTATTATCATGGGTATATTCTCTGCCTCAAGTCACACCTATTTCAGACATGACTTTAAAATAATTAGAAAACGTGATCAATTCAAAGGCAAATTGTGATATAAGATAGAAAAAGCTTTCTTTTTCATGTTCCTTTTTTTAAGTTTTACAAAGCTCTTTGCTCCTGGATTTTCTATAAGCAAGAAAAAGCCTCTCAAAAATATTTGACTAGATGTTTGAAGAAGATATCTGCTAATTATAGTTTGTGCAACAACATAACACACTTGTGGATTACAGCATTCTGTATTCTCTGCTGACATTGAGTGAAATAGGCTATTATTAGTTGAGAATCATGTGGGCAGGATATAGATGGGATTTTAGCAATTAAATGAAAAGACATCCTTGTCTCCTTTCAGTGTTAGTACATGTTGTCTTTTGAATACCAGTTTTACTGCATTGAAATCATTTTAGGAGATTTAAGAATGTTTACATTGAGTTTTTATTAACCTTTTTATTTTTTATTTTTATTTATTTTTATTTTTTTAAGATTTTATTTATTTTTAGAGAGAGGAGAAGGGAGGGAGAAAGAGCAATGTATGGTTACCTCTCACATGGCCCTCACTGGGGACCTGGCCTGCAACCCAGGCATGTGCCCGACTGGGAATCGAACCGGGACCCTTTGGTTCCCAGCCCACACTCAATCCACTGAGCTACACCAGCCGGGTTTGTTAACCTTTTTAATTTGGGGTTGCCACTTGGGGCTAACATGACAAAGTATAATGTTGACATTAGTTGAAATGCAAAGAGCAGAGAGGTGAAAAACATAGGCTAAGCCGTCCTCGCTGTCTTAGCTTGGGCTGCTCTCACAAAATATCGTAGACTGAGTGGTTGAAATGACAGACATTTATTTCTCACAGTTCTGGAGGCTGGGCAGTCTGAAATCAAGATGCCAGCATGGTTGGGTTTTGGTGAGGGCCCTCTTCCTCGCTTGCAGACGGCAACTTTCTTGTTATGTGGGGGAGAGAGGAAGCTCTGGCATCTCTTCTTATAAGGACAGTAATGCCATCATGGTGCTCCGTCCTCATGACTTCATCCAAACCTTATTACTTTCCAAAGGCCTCACCTACTAATACCATCACACTGGAGTTAGGATTTCAATATATGATTTTGGGGGGTGGGGGAAGGAGACACAAACATTCAGATCATAATAATGGATTATGTGTTTTGCTACTTCTTATCTGTGTGACCTTAGTTATGCTACTTAACCTTAGTTTTCTCATCTGTAAAATGGGAGTAATATTTCATAATCTCATTTAGCTCCTATGAGGATGAAAGGGAATAATATTTCTAAAGTATTTGATGAAGTGCCTTTTGTTTAGGTAGCTAATATTGGGAATTTCCCATGAGTACAAAGTGTCAGTTATCCTTTTTTTAAAAAAAAATTGATACCATTTTTTAAAAATAGGATTTTCTTTAAAGATTTTATTTATTTCTAGAGAGAGGGGAAAGGAAAGAAAAAGGGAGGGAGAGGAACATCAATGTGTGGTTGCCTCTTGTGTGCCCCCAACCCAGAAACCTGCCCTGCAACCCAGGCATGTTCCCTGACCCGGACTAGAACTGGCGACCATTTGGTTCCCAGGCCAGCACTCAATCCACTGAGCCACACCAGCCAGGGCATCAGTTACTCTTTACTATCGTTCCATATGATGGTGATCAATTGTGTTGGACAAAGAGGCTGTTAGTCAGACACAATGGAATATGAAGCTATCTATTGTGCCAGAAAAGATACCTACTTGGAGAGATGATTTGTCAACTCTGAATCCATTTATACATGCTGGTTCTGGTGAGGTTTAGAGATGGACAGGGGATGCATGGATTGCTAGCTGACCAGCAGGTAGGGCAAGTTCATGAACTTTGTTTTATTGGCATCACACTCTACCACCCACAGGGAAATATTGATAGAAGCCAGAGTTCTGAGGCAAGAGCTTTTAACCTAGGATCCCACTGCATCCAAGATTTCAGGAACAGATGAGCTTCAGATGTACTAGTGCAAGCAGACTTTATCTGCACAGCAGTCCAGAGGGTTCTTAGATTCTCAAAGCAGTCAAACTTTAAGAGCCTCTGACCATAAAGAAATTTCAATGTTTTCCATAGCATCTTCCTTAACTAAATTTCCTATGCCCCATACTTTCTAATGAAAAACTTGTATATCCCTTCTCTAGGAAAAGATTAAATTCTATTGGGACAGCCAAGATCTAAAATTTGATAAATTAATACATGTGTGTTTTTTTGGGGGGGGGGTTTAAATTAAGAAACAGAGAAAAGCTAGCTGTGAATCAGAAATAATGAAGGAGAGAGAAGCTGTGGTCATTTTCCTTAATTTTAATGCTGTAGTTTAACCTGAACATTCCCAGCTCACCAGCCAATGGATATACATGAGATCACTAGAACATTAAAAAAGCCTAAATTTAACTTTCTCATAGCCCTTTCTGTCATATGTCGAGACATCAGCTCATCTCTAATTTTTTTTGTGGCAATTTTATGAGTATCTCACTTAGGCTTGGGAATAAATTCAAACATTCTAATTTTGCATCATTAGTGAAGTCCATTTCTACTAGTCATTGTATTATAATTCTTCAGCTCAGCCTCAGTGTCCAGGATTCTCAGTGGGAGTGCCGCCTCCTGGCATTCTTGCTCCACAGCTGCCCGGAGATTCATGCCAAATGTCACCATGTGCTGTGCAGATATGGGGGACAAGCTTTTCTATCTAGGTACAAATTTGAGAACGAGTGCTATTGTGTGTGCAATCTGTCTTATAAGTCTCATACCATAATGTTCTAGCTTTTATTTATAATCCCTGCTTCTCTATAGGGAGATCCTGAAAGTTGGGGTGAATAGTAGATACTCTTTTATCCTTCTTTACATCACACTTTTCTCTGTTCCAGATTACCATGCAAACCCCCTCTGCCTTCTTTGTGTGTGTGTTCTGTGTGCATGTGTGTTGTGTATGTGTGTGTTTGGGGTAGGGGTAGGGGATAAAGCCTGCATGCAGAGTGATGCATGTGAATAAATCTCTCAGGTTGGAGATTTGAGGAAGTTACCAGCATCTTCTTATGGTCAGTTTAGATACTCCATTAAACTTTTAATATTATTAACAATAAATTTTTTCTATCAATTAGAATGCTTTGGGCTGCAAGTAACAGAATTATTTAATTGTAGTGTCTTAAACAATAATGACACTATCTTCTACCCCACAATATGTGTTGAGCTAATGTCTAATGTAAGACTGTGTTTTATTTACTAGAGTATCCCCAAAGCTTAGAACACCTGGTAACAGTAAGTGCCCAATAAATATTTGTCCAAGTATTTGAACAAATGAATGTCTATGCAATTCTCCCGGCTTTTCCCTCACAAGCACAAGGTGGCTGCAGCTTCTCCAAGCATCATGTTCTCATGTGGCAATGACCAGAGCAAGAAAAAAGGATGCTGGAGGATCAAATACTCTATCCACATGTACCTTTCTTAGCAGGAAAGAAAATCTTTCCAAGATGACCTCAGCTGACTTCCTTTTGTTTTGTTACCAAAATGTAGAGTACGAGCCCATTGTGAGACCAATCACTGTAAGAGAGAGACAGAAATGCCATAAGTGACTTAAGTAAATCTTGATTCATCTGATAAGGCTGAGCACTTCACCGCCAAAACAAAATTGGTAGCAAGAAAGGAGAGAATGTCTGTGGGGTTGCTCACCAACAGTGTCTGCCACACCCTTTCCAACAACCCCAAACCCAGTTTTTCTATTTGCTTCATTTGCTCACTTGTAGCACACTTTGGTCATTGGAATAAAATAATTGACCATGTCCTCATTTTAATGAGTGTTTCATTGGATAGAAGTAGGCAGAATATCTGGCCTGTGCATTATTTAAATGAAAAAAAAAAAAAACCCACAAAAACCCAGCCATCTAGATCCTCATCACCTTTGGAACTGGGCCTCCAAGTGGTCCTCCCTGCCTTCAAACTTTCTGCTCCCATCCATGTGCCTCATGGCCAACAGAGGGACTTTTAAAATCCCAAGCATGATAGTTCATTCTTCTGCTTAAAAATTTCAGGCAGTTCTCATCACCTCTCACATGTAAGCTCCTCAGCATCACAAACACAAACACTGCTCTTCACAGTCTTGCCTTATCCTGCCTCCCTATGCTTAGCTCCCTTTTCTTATGCACTCCAGCTTCGACCCCAAAGACACTCTAATGACTCCATGCCTTGTGCAATGGCATTTCATTTTTCTGGAGCATCTTCCTCATTTCATCTGCCTAAATATACCAGGTTTATATTGAGAAGGAAAGAGGTGAAGAATGGGAGGGAGAGAGAAAGAGAGTGGAGTAAGGGTTGGAGGAGATGGGAAGGCAGGAAGAGAAATGAATAGTTGTGTATTGACCATGTTTTGGCTCTTTGTTGGTATTGTATTTCATCCCAAGAGCAATAACCACATAGGCATTTTGATCCACATTTTCTGGGAGAGGAAACGGAGGCTGATTAAAAGGTTAAGTCATTTACCCAAGTTCACTACGCTTCATAGCAGTTGAGCTGGAATTTAGACTGATGCACCACCTTTCACTCCAATGTCCTACTAATTACCACACCTGTACTACTCACTGTTTGACCAAATATTCCCATTAGTCTGGCTATATTTGAGACTCTGGCTGAAGCTGCTTGCATTTGATGAATTTAAAAGAATATAAAAATCCTCCTGTGGTTTGGCTTAGGGTCACCCTGGAGTGAAATGCATGAAACTAGAAGCCAACTCTGAGAGATGGTTTCCATATTGGCCAAAAGTGATTGTGGCACAGTGTGACTTCCAATTTGTCACTGCAAGAAAAAGTCCAAAGCCTTCGATTAACCAGTTCCAAGCATTCTAATGGCCTTGAAAACACTTTTCTAAAGCAAAGTGCTCCCCTGCTAACCCCTAATAACATTTTTCTGAAGGGAGGCCTTTTACTAATGCCTGTGGCTTTTCACTGTGAGCTCCTAGGAGGACTAAGCATTGGGACGCTCATTGCTGTCCATGATAAATTATACGTGTTTATTCCTGCAGTCTAGAAAGAGTGCCTTGTGCCGTCAGAATGTAAAGCTAAATGTTCCAGATGGACGAGAGCTCCTGCAGTGCCACACCATGTTAGAAGACGTTTTATTCCTTTCTTTTGCACCTTCTTTCTTTTCAATGCCTCCTGATGTCTCTGTGTCTACAAAACTCTTTTAAATTATTGCCTGTTCCAGCTAAAACTAATCTCTGTGTCTGAAAGTCTTGGATTACTTTCAGTCCCATGATGCTAGGATTTCTTCTCTGTGGTGCTCAGGTTACAATGTGAGCCTAGATTAAGAGGGAATGAGGCGGCCCATTACTGGTGTATTACTAGAATGTCAGTTCAGTGAAATCTACTCAAGCGTCTCACAGAACAAAGGACTGTGAACATAGGTTTCTCAACCTGCGTGATTTATAAACTTGGGCTAGTCCCAAGGGAGGTCAGCCAGAGTTAAACTCTGAATCATAGTACAAAGCACTAGAAAGATTATTTTCTTTTATATATATTTAGTAAATAGAATTAATTTAGTCTAAAGTATTTCCAAGTTGAGATTCACCTAAATCTGCTTTTATATGTAAAAGCTATGCATTATTGGTTGTTAGGATCACTGAACTGCTAGAAAACGGGGAGGAGGAAAGTGAGTTGACCTCCACAGATGACAAACGGTAGCAGCGACCATTTATCATGTGCTAGTGCTGCTCCAACAGCAGAATCTTAAGAAGCGATATTTGCAATCCTAACTTTTCAGTTAAGTTACAGTGTCTGTGGGGTTTAAACAACTGGTCCAAAGCCACAAAGCTAGTAAATAACAGAACCTGGGCCCTAACTGAGAGGGACTTGGTTGCAGACACTTTGTTCCTGGTGCCCACTTTCCAATGCTATCATTTTAGGAACAAGAGAGATTTTACAGTTGATGTAGTCCAGTGTTTCTCAAACTTGAATGATGAACTTTTTGTGCTGCCCTCTGTTAAGAAAAATAACTCATGCTCTGACCAGTGTGGCTCAGTTGGTTGGGTGACATACTGCAAAGAGAAAGTTCGCTGGTTCAATTCCCAGTCAGGGCATGTGCCTGGGTTGTGTGTTCAATCCCATTCCGGTCACATGCGAGCAGGCAGCTGATTGATGTTTCTCTCTCACATCGGTGTTTCTCTCCCTTTCTTTTTCCCTCCCTTCCCCTCTCTCTAGAGAATAAATAAATAAACGTATTAAAAAAATAATTCACATGGATTTATGGTGCTGACATAAATTATTTTATTATAAGAAGCTTAAACATGTACAAAATATGTTCTTTTATGTCCATATTTCTTATATGACCATAAAGTCGAACAATATTGCAAATTAAATACCAAGCAAATTATAAAATCAATAAAATTTAAATGAACATGACAGATGATGCTGTTTTGCTGAAACTAAATTGCTCATATTAGCTTGAAATATATTAAAGTTATCTACTAATAACTACTGTGGAACATCAGAGTCTGCAGCAATGAGGTATTCATATAAAATGCTATCAATAATTTCAAGGCAGTGAGAATGCTTAAATGCCAATTTTAATGGAGTCATTTAAAGCTCTGTAAGCGATCTTCCTTACCTGAAGGTAAGATTAACATTCTGCCTTTTTGGAAATGTACATTAAAGAGTACCTAAATGAATTATCACCGAAATGTGAAACTAAACATTTGTCCTCATGCGTTAACTGCCTTACAAAGCTGTTCATGAGCTACTGCAGACTGGTCCAGATAGTCCCAGAAAGCAGCTTCACTTGGGTTCAGCAAGTCTCAGCTACCACTAACTGCTCCATGATAGTTCAGTTTTCTCTTTTCAAAGGTTTGTGTACTAGTTAAGGATAGTGTTAGCTGTCGCAGCAGGGAAGTCCTAAATTTTCAGTGGCTGACACAATGAAAGTTCACTTCTCACTCACATCACAGTCTGGTCAGGCAGCCTTCCATTCTGTCTTTCAGGCACCAGGCCTCCTTTCATTTTGTGGTGCTACTTGCCTTCAGTCCTCAGTGGTGTTTCTGCTTAGTTGGCAGATGTGGAAAGAGAGCAAGGACTATATATGCTGGGTGGAGTGGGTGACTACATGGATCAGACCTGGAAATGGCACACGTAACTACTAGCCAGAACTCAGCCACCTGACCACACCCAAATGTGAGAGGCCAGTGCATGTAGTCCAGTTTTGTGCTTTAAAAGGAAACAATAAACATGTAACAGGATATTCCTCATTATGAAAAACTTGTTAGTTGTTAGTGAACCATAAGTTCTTACATAAACCAGATTATGAAAATGAATACCAAAATGTATTTATGTGATCAATGTAATAATGTGACAGTGACTGGGTTTAAGTGGCCATCCTGATGATCTACATATACTTACACTCATGTTTTAAAGTATCCCTGAAATGAAAACATTAAGTGTCAAAATCACCTTTGAAAATGCAAAGTCCTCTGAGAAGACATGTGCCGTCCTGGAGGTCTATAAGCCCCAATTTTAGGAAACATCGCCTGAAAAAAATCTCTATCCTCATCAGGCTTGGGTGCTCCCCCATGGTTGCTCATTCACTATAATTATTCCTAGCCTTGGGCACTTTTATTTTTGTAGTTTACCTGCCTAGAATCTCTATTCCTTTCTTTTCAGAAAAATTGATCTAACTCCTACTGACACATGGCTGAAGCCCTCATGCCTCTGTGTAGTTTCCCCAGCTTTCTGGTCTTCCATGATCTCTGATTTTTCAGAACTCTTATCTTATATGGAATAAATTCATTTATATTATTATTTAGTTTATAAATACACAATTTGTCTCCTCAAATGATGTCCCAATCAGAGTCTGGAGGAATTTTTCACTTCACAAAAAGTAAGGAAAATAAGGATAGAGTGCTGTTTTTTAGTGACACTAACTTTAGTTGAGTTCTGATAACCCACTACCATCGGACCAGCCAAGAGTGCTGTTTTTTAAAAAAAAGGTTTAATTAATTCAAACTGTAAATTTTTTTATGGGAGTATGTCCTTTTTCAAAATGTTAAAATGACTTTGCTTTTATAAAATGATAATCTGAGATATACAGAACAATCCCCCCCACCCCTTTCTCTCTGCCAAATGAAGAAACTGAACTCAGAGAGGTAAAGTAACATCCCTAGGTTACATTGTAAGTTCAAACAAAATTGTATCAGTCAGGATATCCTGGACAACAAGTAGTAAGAAACTCAACTGAAGTATCACCGAGGATTCAGATTTTTTCTGTGTTCCCTGCTCAGCCATCTTTAGTGGGGTGGTTTTGGTTTCAAGGTGGCAGTCACCATTCTAGATGTCAGAGCTGACATGCCGGAATTTGACAACAGGAGACAGTCTCTGTCTGTGATTATCTTTTGTGAAAGCGAGGAAATCTTTCTCAGAGGTCATCTACTAGACTTGTCTCTCCACTCATTGGCTAGAAGTGTGTCACATGCTTATACTTAAACCAATCACTGGGACAAAACAATGGGATAAACATGATTGGTTTACCATGCTGTTGGGTTTAGGTTTACTTTTCGTGAAGAGTGGAAAATGGAACAAAATTGGGTTTTGCAAACATAAAAGAAGGGAGAAATGGTTGTCAATAAACAATCATTAAGGTCCACTATGCCAGGCTGACATTAGGGGTCTCCATAGTGCATAAAATACTACTAGAATGAATAGGGGTAAAAACATATATGTAGAATAAAACTATTAAGAATATAAACTCAGGCATTAAAAGAAGGAAAATCTGACCAAGTGGACAGCTACAGAGCCGTCAGAGCACCACCACCCTGCCGCTGTACGGATGATCCTCCACGGAGGGTGGAGGTTGGTGGTAAGGGGTCACAGCCGGTCCTTGCAACTAACTGGCCTGGGTAATCCCTCTTATTGATTGCCAGCAGCAACCAAAGCTCAACTACAAGAGGAGAGGGTGCTCAGCCCACACAAAGGGTGCCCCTCGAGTACCCAGCTTGGGTGATAGCAGAGGTTATGCCACTGGACCCTACAGGACACCTGCTGCATTAGGCCACACTACTAAGACATGGAGTTGAAGTAACTCTACCTAATACATAGAAATAAACATATGGAGGCTGCCAAAACAAGGAGAAACATGGTCCAAATGCAACAACAGATCAAAACTCCAGAAAAAGAGCTAAATGAAATGGAGATAAGCAATCTCTCAGATATAGAGCTCAAAATATGGGATATAGGGTTGCTCAAAGAACTTAGTGAGGCCCTCAACAGAATAAAAAAGACCAAGTCAGAAATGAAGGATCCATTAATTGAAACAAAGAACAATTTACAGGGAAACAACAATAGAATAGATAAAGCCAAGAATCAAATCAATGATTTGGAACATAAGGAAGCAAAAAACAACCAATCAGAACAACAAGAAGAAAATAGAATGCAAAAAAAAAAGCAAGGATAGTGTAAGCAGCCTGTGGCACAACATTAAGCAATCCAACATTTGCTTCATAGGGGTGCCAGAAGGAGAAAAGAAAGAGCAAGAAATTGAATATTTGAAAAAATAATAAAGAAAAATTCCCTAATTTTGTGAATGAAATAGACATGCAAGCCCAGGAAGTGCAGAGAGTCTCAAACAAGATGGATGCAAAGAGGCCCACCACAATTCACATCATAATTAAAAGTCCAAAGTTTGAAGATAAACAGATGGGAGGGTGGATGTGGGAGAATAGGTGAGAGGTGAGGGGATTAAGAAGTACAAATAGGTAGTTACAGAATAGCCACGGGGATGTAAAATACTGTATAGGAAAGGGAGTAGCCAAAGAACTTACACGCATGACCCATGGACATGAACAAGGGTGGGGGGATTGCCTGAGGGAGTGGGGCGTGCTGGGTAGAGGGGGCAAAGGGAGAAAAACCAGCACGACTGTAATAGTATAATCAATAAAATGTAATTTACAAAATAGAAAAAGGAAATCTATTCCTCACTTCTTTGTTTAGAACCATTAAACACCTTTATAATTTATGATAGTACAATTTGTATGTACCATATAAAAACTCCTTCCTTCATTCTTCCTTATGGTGTTATAAAGATAAATGAGCTCTATAAAATCATACACCATAAATATCAGTTTTTATCACAATATTGATTATTTCAACTCTATTTGTTTTTTAATTTGTATTGAATTTATTGGGGTGGCATTGGTTAATAAAATTATATAAGTTTCAGATGTACAATTCTATTGTACATCATCCATGTACCATATGTTCACTACACTAGTCAAGTCTTCTTCCATCTCCATTTATCTCCCCTTTACTCTCGTCTAGCTCCTCCCACCCCTCTTTCCCTCTGGTAATCACCATATTGTTATCTGTCTATGACCTTGTTTTTTTCCTTTTACTGCTGAGTCCCTTCTCCTTTTCACCCAGCCCTCCTACTCCCCTCACCTCTGGCACCTGTCAGTCTGCTCTCTGTATTTATGAATCTGTTTCTATTTTGTTTCTTAGTTTATTTTGTTCATTTGACTCCACATATAAGTGAAATCACATTGTACTTATCTTTCTCTGACTGGCTTATTTCACTTAGCATAATACTTCCAGATCCATCCATGCTGTTGCAAAAGGTAAGATTTCCTCCGTCTTATTCTCCTCCTTCTTCCTTTTCTTTCTTTCTTTCTTTCCTTTTATAGCCAAGCAGTATTCCTTTGAGGAAATGTATCACAGCTTTATTAACACTCATCTACTGATGGGCAGTAGGCTGCTTCCAGATCTTGGCTATTGTAAATAATGATGTAATGAACAGAAGGGTGCACATATTCTTTCAAGTCAGTGTTTCAGATTTTTTTCAGATATATCTCCAGAAGTAGAATCTATGGGTTAAAAGGCAGCTCAATTTTAAATTTTGTGAGGTAGCTCCATACTGCTATCTGCAGTGGCTGCACCAGTCTGCATTCCCACCAACAGTGCAGGGGGGTTCCTTTCTCTCCACATCCTTATCAACACTTACTGTTTGTTGATTTATCGATGATAGTCATTCTGACAGGTATGAGGTTATATCTCATTGTGGTTTTAATTTGCATCTCTCATGATTATGACATTAAGCATCTTTTTATATGTCTATTGGACATCTGTAAGCCCTCATTGAAGAAGTGTCTATTCAGGTCTTTTGCCCATTTTTTAAATTGAATCGTTTGGGATTTTTGGTGCTGAGTTTTAAAAGTTCTTTATAAATTTTGGATATTAACCACTTATCAGATATATCATTGGCAAATATGTTCTCCCATTCAGTGAGTTGTCTTTTCATTTTGTTTATGGTTTCCTTTGCTGTGCAAAAGCTTTTTAGTTTGATATAGTCCCGTTTCTTTATTTTTCTTTTGCTTCCCTTGCCTGAGGAGATATATCAGAAAAAACACTGCTGCAGGAAATGTCCAAATTTTACCGCCTATGATTTCTTTAGGACTTTTGTGGATTCAAGTATAGCATTTAAGTTTTTAACCCATTTTGAGTTTATTCTTGTGTATGGTATAAGAAGGTGATCTAGTTTCAGTTTTTTGCATGTATCTCTCTAATATTCTCATTGCCACTTATTGAACACACTATCTTTAACTCGTATGTTCTTTTCTCCTCTGTCAAATATTAATTGACTATAGATATGCGGGTTTATTTCTGGGCTCTCTATTCTGTTCCATTGATCTATATGTCTGTTTTTAATACCAATATCATGCTGTTTTGATTATTATGGCCTTGTAGTATTGCTCAATATTAAGTGGCATGATTCCTCCAAATTTTTTCTTTCTCAAGATCACTATTACTACTTCAGATCTTCTGTGATTCCATATACATTTTTTAAAAATTTTTTTTTATTTTATTTATTTTTTAGACAGAGGAGAAGGGAGGGAGAAAGAAAGGGAGGAACAGCAATGTATGGTTGCCTCTCACATGGCCCTCATTGGGGACCTGGCCTGCAACCCAGGCATGTGCCCTGACCGGGAATCCAACCGGGATCGTCTGGTTCCCAGCCCGCGCTCAATCCACTGAGCTACACCAGCCAGGGCTCCATATACATTTTTGAAATATTTGTTCTAGTTCTGTGAAATATGTCATTGCTATCTTGCTAGGAATTGCATTGAATCTATAGATTGCTTTGGGTAGTATGGACATTTTAATGATGTTAATTCTTCTTATCCATGAACATGGCATATGTTGCTGCTTATTCGTATCTTCTTCAGTTTCTTTCTTCAGTGTATTATAATTTTCCAAGTACAGATCTTTTACATCCTTGGTTCAATTTATTCCTATGTATTTTATTCATTTTGAAGGAAATGTGAATGGGATTGTTTTCTTAATTCCCTTCTGATAATTTATTACTGATGTATAAAATGCAACTGATTTTTAATATTAATTGTATATCCTGCTCCTTTACTGAATTCATTTATCAATTCTCGTAGTTTCATGATGGAATCCTTAGGGTTTTCTATATACAGTATCATGTCACCTGCAAATGAAAATTTTACTTCTTTCTTTCCAATTTGGATGCCTTTTATTTCTTCTTCTTCTCTGATTGCTGTGGCTAGGACTTCCAGTACTATGTTTAATAAGAGTGGTGAAAGCAGACATCCCTGTCTTGTTCCTGATCTTAAGGGAAACACTTGTAGACTTTGCCCATTGAGTGTGATATTGACTGCAGGTTTGTCATAGTGCCTTTATTATGTTGAGGTGTGTTCCCTTTATTACCACTTTACTGGGAATTTTTATCATAAACGGGGGCTGAATTTTATCAAGTTTTTCTGCATCTATTGATATGATCATGTGATTTTTATCCTTCATTTTGTGGTATATCACGTTTATTAACTTGTAGATGTTGTACCAACCTTGTATCCCTGGTATAAATCCTACTTGATCATGGTGTATGATCTTTTTAATGTATTGCTGGATCTGGTTTGCTAATATTTTGTTGAAGATTTTTGCATTCATGTTCACCAGGGAAATTGGCTTGTAATAGTCTTTCTCTGTAGTGTCTTTATCTGATTTTGTAATTAGGATAATGCTGACTTCATAAAATGAGCTTGGGAGTCTTCCCTCTTCTTGAATTTTTTTGGAATAGTTTGAGAGGGATAGGTGTTAGTTCTCTGAATGTTTGGTAAAATTCATCTGTGAAGCCATTCAGTCTAGAACTTTTGTTTACTGGGAGTTTTTTGATTAATGCTTTAATTTTATTAGTTGTAATCTGTCTGTTCATATTTTTTTATTTTTTTCTGATTCAGTTTTGAAAGATTTTATATTTCTAGAAATTTATCCATTTCATCCAGTTTGTCCAATTTGTTGGAATATAGTTGTTCATAATGTTTTTTTACAATCTTTTATATTTCTTTGGTGTTGGTTGTTACTTCCCCTCTTTCATTTCTGATTTTATTATTGTGGTTCTCTTTTTTTCTTGATGAATCTGGTTAAAGATTTGTTTATCTTTTCAAAGAACGAGCTTTTGGTTTCATTGATCTTTTGTATTGATTTTTCTAGACTCTATTTATTTCTTCTCTAATCTTTATTATTTCCTTTCTTCTACTCACTTTGAGCTTTGTTTGTTTTTCTTTTTCTAGTTCCTTTAAGTGTAAAGTTAGATTGTTCATTTGAGTGTTTTCTTTTTTTGAGGTAGGCCTGTAATGCTATGTGTTTTCCTTTTAGGATTGCTTTCACTGTGTCCTATAGATTTTGGGTTGCTGCATACTCATTTGCATCTGTTTTAAGATATTTTTTGATTTCTTCCTTGATCTCATTGTTTAACTCATTCATTGTTTAGTAACACACTATGTAGCCTCTATGTCTCTGTGTGTTTGTCAGTTTTTTTTTTTTTCTTGTGGTTGATGTCTAGTTTCATACCATTATGGTTAGAGAACATCCTTGATATAACTTTAATCTTTTTAAATTTCTTGAGACTTGTTTTGTGTCCTAACATCTGGTCTCCCTTAGAAAATATTCCATGTGCACTTAAAAAGAAAGTATATTCTGCTGCTTTGGGATGAAATGCCCTTCTAAAGAGCTGTTGAAATTTTTTAAAAAGGAAAATAAAACACTTAGGAAATGCAGAGAAAAACCAAACAATTGAACAGATTTTTAAAGCAGCGTTTTCCCAGAAATACGTCAAAGAATTACAAATATGGTAAAAGAAATGCTCAGCTTCACTACTAATCAGAGAAATGCAAATTAGCATGAGAAACATCTTCACCCATCAACCTGGCATTCTCCCCCCTTAGGCTTAGTATTAAAGGCTAATGAGCATGTAAGGAAATTGGCATTCTCATATACTGATGGTGGGATTGTAACCTGCTTCATTCTTTCCAGCTGTCATTTTAATGGTGTGACAAAGGATTGTTTATTTTCTGTATTCACTACACTTTGGGCTCATTGGTTACAGGGACTGTATTTGCTCGCTCGAGTATTCCTGGTGTGTAAGCTACTGCCTAATAACTCAATAAATATGTGTCTAATGTTTATTGAATGGGAACTAAATACTTTTGAATTAAAAACATGTTTTAAAAAGTAAACATAACCTTTCACCTGGCAATAAAGTTTCTAGGAATATACACAAAAGAAATAAAAGTTATGTATTAAGAATTCTCTGTAAAGATGTTTATCCTATTGTAATTTACAACATCAACAAGAAATAAGTCAGTGGAGGAAATAATGTTTAGTAATGAGGAATTAGTATTTTATATTTTAGAAATTCATATGACAGCTAATACAAAAATTGCAGATTACTTAATAACATTGAAGATGTTCATAAAGTTATATTATCAAGTCAAAAAAGGTTTCAAAATAGCATGATCCTTTTTTGTTAACAACATGGATATGCAGAAATGCTTAGAAAAATATTGGAAATATATACAACAAAATGTGAACTGATTATTCACTGTGATGAGAATAGAGCTGATTCTTTTCTATTTTTTATACTTAACATGTATTGTTTTTATAACAAGATAGAGAAGAATAAATGTCCTTTTCTTCAAGTGCATGATCTGAAAAAAAAGTTCTCTCCATTTGATTACACCTAATCAAATGTCATTATTTTATTTTGGTAATCATGGCTTGATAACAATATATACTTCGTCAACCAAACTAAGCATAAAGAATGAATTAGTGGTGTTTTTGTGACAGATTGTGGGAAGTTTTCCTACTGCGAAAGTGGGATGTTTTTCCCCTTTTGTGCAGCAAAGACGCAGGCTTTTAAATGATATTGTAAAGACTACTGAAAAGAGTCACAAATTTCTGTGTCAATTGTAGAACCATATCCTTCAGTTCTGACTGACCCTCACAATTCAATCCCCATTTGAAGTTAAGCCTCAACTTTGTATATCTCATCTGCAAGAACAGCAACTTAATGTTTTAAAAACCTACTTACTTGCTTCTCTCTCTTTGCCAGTGCTATTTAAAGAGTGGTATAAGCACACTTATCAATAGGCTGTATGAGTCACATCAATAGCTATGACCAACAGCGATATGTTTCTCAAAGATGTGCACCATCTTCTAAAAACTTTAAGCAAAATGCTTCTTTGGGAAGCTGAATGGTGTTAGAGGCTGTTTTGAAGCAGAGGGGTCTTTTGTTGTTTTTGCTCCATCTATATCACTGTATGTGAGAAGCAAATCAAGTGATTCAGTAAACATGGCATTTTTAACACGGCCCATGGGATGCACATAGTATTGGGTGTAAATGCATTGTCCTTATCACAAGTTTATCAGCAACCTTCGGGTAGCTTTCCGGTATCTCCATGGAGGATATCTAAAGTTCTTTCTGCTTTTTTCAAGCCTATGCTTCCATTTCTTGCTCCTTGACTTCGACCCTTGCATCATTCAGAAAATAAAAGGCACCAGGCAGAAGATGACTTTTCTTTGCTCTACTGAACCTACAGATTTACCTACTTTGGCACCCCCTGATCCACTCTTCTTTGTGTAGTTAATTCCTCTACCTGGGCTTTGGATGTCATCTTCCCCTGCCTTCTCAGGGACTGTACTGAAAAAATTAGCCCCTTTTGCCACATCTTCAGTTTCTTACTTCAGTCATGGGCTTTCAACATCCTTTTGAATGATATGTGACTAGAATTAATAAACTGGCCATTTCCATTTACTAAGCATTTATTCCATACTGGACTTTGCTTTTAAATCTATGAACTTATTTTTTAACCTCTTTTAAAGTCCGATGCTGCTTTCCACATTATGCAGTTGAGGGAACTGGAGCTTAGATGTGGTAGGCACAGGCTAAGGTTATGCAATATGTTGTGGCAAAACAGGGATTCAAACCAAACCCGCCTACTTAAGATTATATCTGAATCACTTTGTTATCCCACCCTTGTTCATCTCTGAGAAACCCTCTCTTGGAGCCAGTCTCTAGCTTGTCATAGACACAGTTCCTGAAAGACTTGTGTTCACTTGCTGTCTCCACTTGACTTCTCACAGCTCAACCCACTGCAGCTTGGCGTGTGTCCCACATCACTAAAACCACTTGGCAACATCATCAATTATCTCCTCACTTCTAAAACCGAAGAATCTTGAGTCCCCCTCCAAGCTTGACTGGTAGCTAGCAGCCCTCGACTCTGTTTACAGCTTGACCTTGAAACATTCTCTTCCATGGACTTTCATAAAATACCTACGTTGCTAGTTTTTTTCCTCCTTAATCTTTGGGATTGCCAGTTGCTTCCTTTTTTTCTCTGTTCTTTACATGTTGAAAGGCCTCAGATCTGTCTCTTTTCATTACAAATACAAATACTGTCATTACAAATACTTTCCTGGAGATCTCATCCACTCTGATGATTTTACTTCCATTTGCTGATAAATCCCACATTTCTACTTGGAGCCCAGGTGCCTATTCTGACCCTCAGACCTGAATATCTGCTGTCTTTTCCAGTTCTGATTTTAATGTCCTGCAGGCATAGGGCTGGAGTCGTGAAGTGGCGAGAGTATCCCATCTACACGCAGAGACTGGGTTTGAACCCTGGCACCACTCCCCTTGAACCATGACCTCTGGGCCTCCACTTCTTCACTGCGCCCGCACTTTCTGAGTATGCACACATGTACACATTTCTCTTTTTAGGAAAGATAGGTCTTATACAAATATAGACACTATCATGCCATCATAGGTTATTTTTCATATTTATTATATAGGCCACTGGCCACTCCATCATTAAGTGAGAAAATGATGTTATTTTAACATTTGATACCCTATTTATTATGGATAAACAACAAAGAGAAAAAGAGAGAGAGCAAGAAAGGAAGGGGGAAAGATAATGTTTGAAATAAAAGAAAGAAAACCTGAATTTTCATAAAATTTTACACAAATATGTATTCACTAGTGCTATCATTCATGATAACTAGCATACATTATTCACTAAGAGGGACTTGCTGCACTTAGGCAGATAAGTGCTCAGTAAACAATATCTGAGAGCAGTGCTTCTTGCCCTGGCCGATGTTGTTCAGTGGATAGAGCGCTGGACTGTGAACCAAAACATCTCTGGTTCGACTCCCCGTCAGGCACATAACCTGGGCTGTGGGCCAGGCCGTCAGTTGGGGGCGTATAAGAGGCAAATGGTCGATGTTTCTCTCTCCCACATTGATATTTCTCTCCCTCTCTTTCTCTCTCTCCCCTCTCTAAAATAAATAAATAAATAAGTAAAGTCTTTTAAAAA
The DNA here is from genome assembly GCA_004026765.1 of Micronycteris hirsuta. Taxonomy (NCBI): domain Eukaryota; kingdom Metazoa; phylum Chordata; class Mammalia; order Chiroptera; family Phyllostomidae; genus Micronycteris; species Micronycteris hirsuta. The sequence continues at coordinate 40,114 of PVJI01009685.1, read as the reverse complement.
AAGAGTAGTGTTTCTTCATAATATAATATACAGATGATGTATTATAGAACTGTAACCTTAACCTATATAATTTTATTAACCAATGTAACCCCAATAAATTCAATAAAAAAATTTTAAAAAATGTTTCTCAAATCTGGTGATCATAAGAATCACTGCAGAAAATTTGAAATGTATGTGTGTGGCTATCTCTCCAGACTTACTGAATAAGAATCTCTGGAGATGGGAGCCAAGAATGTGTATATTTTAAAGCTCTCGGCAGAGTCTGACATTTTATGTTGGAATGCTGGATAATTTGAGAGAGAGGGAACTCAGAGGACTCATCATTAGTGATACTGATCTAGATAAAGACTACATTTATCAATTACTGTTGCAGAGGTTTGACGGTGTGACTCAGTTCTGAGAATTGGATGACCTTTGACATGAAGTATGCAAATTAAGTTGTTGCCTTTCAAGCAGTGGTTTCTAATGGATTTTGTTCCATAAATCCTTCTGGCAGCTTGCAGAAGCCTAAGGACTTCTTCTTAAAATAATATTTTTATATGCATCAAGTAAAATACTTTTTAGAATTACAGAGGAGACCAATTATATGGCACACCGTTATCAAAATATTAAAAGAGTAAATTTGTGACACAATGATAGAGATGTTTATTAGTACATTTAACAAGACTTGCCAGCTGGTTACTAGCAGAATTATGAACATTAGGGCAGCTTGGGGTGACGGTGGGAGAGATACTTCAATGTGGGTAATGTCTTAGACTGAGAACATTTAGGTTTCTCTGGCTTCTTAGATTGAATAAACTCTATTCTTATTTTTCCTAGTCCCTAGAAACTTCTAACTTTGTCTCCATCTTATCCAAAGTCTGGTCCTCAACAGCAATTACTTAGAGCAGAAATATATATATAATGGATATGGTTTTTCAAGGAATTAGGAAAGTACAGGGTTGGTTTAGGGTTTGTTTTTTTTTTCTGTGTGTGTGTGTGTGGTTTAAAACAATACACATTTATTCGTACAGTTCTAGGGATCAGGAGTCTGACATAAGTTTCGCCAGGCTAAAATTAAGATGTTGGTAGGGGGCGGGGTGGGGAAGATGCTGGTAGGACTGCATTTCTTTCTAGAGACTCCAGGAGAAAATCTGTTTCCAGCGTCTAGGGTTGCTCACATTCCTTGGAGGACACACGGGCCTCTTCCTCTGCCTTCAACAGTGGACTGACTCCTCAAATAACATTTCTCTGATCCTTCTTCTATATTCACATCTCCTTCTGACTCTGACCTCAGCTGGGAGATGTAGCCTGCTTTTAAGGACTCATGTATTAGGTTGGATTCAGGAATGTTTTTAAATAAAGACAGGGACCTTTTAGTGTATTCTGTTGTTAGTTTAGTGGGTTTTGTTAACCTGGTTGAAAGAAGTGATATCTCCCTTATTGGGCTCTTCGGCACCTAGTTGACTCATTCATCTCTCCATCCATTAAGCAAACATTTTTGAGCACCTGCCATATTCCAGACACCGTGTTGGCTGTCTAACAAACATTGGTGACTCACAAGCTTGCCAGATGTTGGGAGGTTATGACCTGTAGTGACAGGCAAATTGCATCTCAACCACATCTGTTTGCCTAGTTAGAACAAATTAGACATTAGGCTCACAAAAATGTATAAAGGGATATTGAGGAACTGGTTAGTTTTCTGTTCCATATTTCAAGTTTGTCCTGTAGCTGCCTGATTTTTTCTGAGACCATTTGGGTCTCTATTTGAGCAACCTGCCAGCCTGCAATAAATCCATTCCAGGAGAGCAGGCAAAGTCAATCCTAGAAAATGTCCCAGAATAAAAATTTCTCTGTGACCTTAATGAAACAAAATGGCCACTTGCATGGTTCAAGATCATTGAGGAATCTGTTGTATTTTAAGTTTCCATTTATTTGTGTCTGACTTAAACTGAATGACACTTGCTATATATCATGGACTACTTAACTTAGAGTGGAGAAGAAATTAGTTCATCTTTTTTTAAAAAAGACTTTATTTATTCATTTTTAGAGAGAGGGGAAGGGAGGGAGAAAGAAAGGGAGAGAAACAAATGTGTGATTGCCTCTCTCATGCCCCCTGCTGGGGACCTGGCCTGCAACCCATGCATGTGCCCTGACTGGGAATCCAACCAGTGACCTTTTGGTTTGTGGGACAACAGTCAACCAACTGAGCCATGCCAGTCAGGGCCTACATTCTCTTAAATAAGGGGCTCAAATACTGGAATGGTAGTGTTACTGGAAAGGGGACCAACCCAGAATGGGTCTGCCTTGGGCCAGCCTGTAGTGTATGGGTTCTTGAGTTTGTGCAGGAAAGATTTCACAATATAAGTGCAGGTGATTTTGAGAGGACTTTTATAAAGCTGGGTACAACAAAACAAGGAAAGGACTTGGATAGAAGAAGCAGTAAGAGAGAGACTAGGCAGAACAGGTTTGGCTCTCTAGAAACTTTATGGGAAAGAAGTGAGCCAAGGTGGGGCTGCTGTCGGCTCACTGGAGAGTCAGAGAAAAGGGGGCCTTGAGGACAGGTTCAGGAGCTTAGCCTGGGAAGAGCTGCCACTGCCCATTATTCCCCTGGTTGCAAGTCTTGTGGGTTTTCTTAGGTTTTAGGAGATGCAGTCCTGTGGGGAAAGGAGAGAGGGAAAGGAAAAGTGTGGGTGTGCTTCTGGGAGCACATGTTGGGTCCTTCAGCTTGAGGGATTTAAAGGCTGGGAGTTTAGGAGATGTCTTAGGGGAAGGTCTGAATAGAATATTCATCAACTTTTCCATGTGTAGTCTGTCAGGGTTGTGACCTCCTCTGATTGGTCTGCGCAAGGGTAGGGGAGTATTAGTCACTGCAGTTGGTCCTGGCATTGCCAGCCAAGTTTTGCTGCTTTGCTGGGCCTGGAGCTGAAATGCAGCTGAGGCTTCGATATTATGTTTAGGGAGGAAAGGTCGGGGGGGTCTAAACCACATGACCGGCAATGTGAAAAATCGGGGGCTCTAAACTAAGTGGCCAGCGATATGTCAGGGGAGGAAAGGCCACCCTGGGGGTGAGATCTGGTACCCCTTTTGCCCATTGCTAGGCATCTGAGGCTTTCCCCACTGGTGGCCTTCTGTATCTGGCGGTAAATTGCTCAGCCAGTTTGTTCAGCTGTCTTTCTCACTTTCCCCAGTCCACTTGCAGGGGATTTTCCTAGCTTCTTACTATCCTGCCTCAGTGGAATGTGGTAGAGTGGGAGTGTGTTGGATGGCTTTCTCTTCATTGTTCTGAAATTTTGCTTTGCACTGGCAATCTCCTTTGCTAATTGTAACAGTAATAATGATAATTTTTGAAGAACTACTATCATTTTTGAGCACTAACCAAGTGCCAGGTACTTTTTATCCTTTATCTTCACAATAACAATGAAAGAGAGATTCTATTGTTCATTTTCAATGCTGATTTATAGAATATCAGATAATAAGCATTTAATATTGATGTAATTAGAGTGGATTATTTGCATTGAGACTTTAACAGCTCTTTGTAGGAATTCTTTACCAGCTTTCAAGCCAGCTCTGAGCGTTCACAGGAGTCCTATGAGACGGGCTGGCGGCTAGCATCTTTATAGGCAGGGCTTTAGCCTGACTCAGGTTTTTTGCCTAGCACCTTGCTTATCTTTACAATGCAATACATGGTAATCAAAATAAAATAGTGAACAACAATGCAGTCAAGACAATACAGATTCACTCTTCAGCTTGGGTGGGGTTTTACTGGAGTTTCTCTCCAGTGTCTGAGGTAAGTCCTTGCTTGGCAATTAGAAATGGAATAAAATTACTCCAATTTTAGCTTTATTTTTATTAAGTATCATGCAAGCTTTCAACAGAATAGGCCAGCAGCCTCTCTTCACGTGAAAGTCACGGAATAAACCAGCCCCAGCTGGAGTCTTTATTGCCTGCTCCGATCCTCCTGGCCTGTCGGCTGCGGCACACTAAGCTGGTTCTCTCCACCCTACCTCCAGAACTTTGGGCACCCTCCAGCTGTGTCAACAGTCCTTGGGGAGCATTAGTCCCCACCCCTCTGCTTCCAGACCAAGTTAGGACTTGTGGGTAGAGGAGATGGAGTCAAGGAGTCACTTCAGGAAAATTCCTAGTGGGGACCACTCAAGGCTCATGGCATCTGCTGCAGGATATTTTTCTCATGCCATATTCTGTCCTTCTGTGTCACAGCTCCATGGATATGATACTGTTCAGTTCCCAGAATTTCCCAGGTATCGGGAGACAGGTTAATGCTCACCTTGCTCACAGCAGACTCCATGTAAATACCTAAAACGTTTAACTGACTATGAGAAGGTTAATTGCCCCTCCCAAATTCTCTGCTAGTAAAATCTAAATGTTAATCAGAGGGTTGCTTGGTAAGCTTGCAAGTAGGGCAGGGGAGTTAGCAGAAGGAGTTAAATATTTAAAGGTACCAGGTTATATAAGCCTGGGACCAGGACTCTTGCTGCCACCAAGGTGGGGAAGGCAAAATCTTGGACCAGAGCATTTTTTCCCCTAGAAAGTTCTTGCCTCACAGAGACTCACAGGTGATAGTGGAAATATTTCCAGGTCTCTGGCACCTCTTGCCAGCACACTGCAGTAAGCAGGCACTAAAAGAAAGATACTTAAACAACAAACTCCTGGACAACAAAGTCATAAAATGACCTTATTATTATTCTGCATTCACATTAAGAAGTGACCGTCTTTCTGAAATAAGATGCCAAATAGTTTTCTTTTATTCATCTGCTGAGAGAATAAAGGTGGTAGGTTAAATAAGCCAAAACGAACAATAACAACAAAATCAGAAGTAAGTGGGAAGGGATGCATAGACCAAATAGATCTCTTTCAACGTCGTTTAATAGCTTACTTATATAGAGAAGAGCTGCTTAAAAAGAAACAACAGATACTCCCAGGAGGTTTAAATCCATCTAATTTTGATTATTATACTTAAATGAATAATATTTGGTGACATCTAACACTATTTATAGAAAATGATGATTAAACACTTTACATAAGAAAAAAGTGAGACCTACAGAGCTGAGGACACATTGGTTAGAGGCAGAGGCAAAGCTGCATTGCTTTTCTTAACCCTCGGTCTAAAGTTTTTGGCACAATTAAGTATAGCTTATTTTTCTGTTATCACCCAGTTGATATGCACCAAAGAAGGAACGGGAATTTTGGTTTGAGAGAGAGGGGGGAAAGGGTGCTTTTTTGAGAATGAGACATTGGTTGGGCCAAGTGGACCTAAAGAGAGCCCAATGGAAGGTGCAGAGAGAACCATGATGGCTTTCTCCATTTCTGCAATTTCTCCAGAACTGGCCCGCAGCTCCCATGCCAAGCTTTTTGGCATATTTTTGTTGTATTGCTTCAATTATATCAGCTTTGTCAAATACAAAACACTCACCATCAAGTGCATGAGGGGAAAGCAAGGGGCAGAAGATGACCTGGAAATCCTTGTTAATGGATAACTTACGAGAATGTGGTAGCAACATAATAAATGTTTGAATCTGTAGAGAATTTTATGAGTTTATTTGAGCCACAGTGACAACAACTGCCAGGAAGCAAAATCTCAACAGATTGAGGAAATGCCCTGGAAAATGGCAGTTTTGTAGCTTAATTTATATATTAGAATAAAAGGGGGAGATGTAAGGAGGGTTACATGAAATCTTTTGGTGGTAAAGAGGCGGGAGCAAGCAAAGCAAGGAAATCTCCAGGATTTGGATGAAAATAAAACAGAGAGACACATACTCCCTTATACTGGTGGGCACAGAATAGTTAATAATTAACATTTACAGTACATAGTGACAGTATGCTGGGAATGAGATAACAATGAGGGGTTCTGTGGTCTCATGCTTCGTTGTAGGGGATGGTGCCCTGAAGGATCTGAAAAAGGAGATGACTCTGACATTTCAAAGGAATGTTATATTAGATACAAAACAACAACAACAAACAAGCTCACTTAGGGTAAAGATCAACTGTTGTCCAGGAAGTTACAGGCCTAGAACATGATTATTTCCATTACTCACTTTTATTTTTTATTTTTTATTTTTTTAAAGATTTTATTTATTTATTTTCTGAGAGAGGAGAAGGGAGGGAGAAAAAGAGGGAGAAACATCAATGTATGGTTGCTCCTCACCGGGGACCTGGCCCGCAACCCAGGCATGTGCCCCGACTGGGAATCGAACCGGGACTGTCTGGTTCCCAGCCCGCGCTCAATCCACTGAGCTACACCAGCTGGGCTCCATTACTCACTTTTAATTAGGAATTTTTATGTTCAGACCATCATATGTGGTCACTTTCAGTCTCTGCGTGTGTAAGGTTCCCTGAGCTTGTCCGGTTTAGTATGTGGTGCCTTTTTCATCCACAGGAGCAATCTTATTTTCTTTCATCCAACAATTCTTGAACGCCTGTGCTGAGATATGCACTGATCGTAACCTAGAGGACACAAGGGTGAATAGCGCATGTTCCCTTCCCTCAAGAAGCCACAGTCCAACATAGGAGACCTTCACTTAAGCAATTTACAGACTGCGTATTATACCCCATAATCCAAGGGTGATAGGCATGGTGATAAAACGGAGATAGGAGAACAGAATTCTATTGGGAGTAATCAAGGAAGGCTTTTCAGAGAAGGTGATCTATGAACTGGATTTTGAGTAATGAAAAGGGCAGTATGAATTTAAAAAAAAAAAGAAAAGGAAAGTACTGAGTCATCCAAACTTATCACCACACAACACAGGCTGTTGCTGGTAACAATCTTTTCTGGCTGAGTGTTTTTCTCTAAGATTATCTCCACACATTGAGTCTAAACTCCTTATCATGATATTCTTGAGCTTCCATTCAATATTCCTGAGTGCACAATCATTTATTGAACATCTACTATGTGCTAGAGATAAAAGACAAGTTAGAGAAGATATTTGTCCTGAGGAATGCACAGAACAGTACCATGATTCTCATTCCTGGCTGCAGCTTAGAATCATGGGAGAGCTTTTGTTTTTTATTTGTTATTTATTTTATTTTTTAAATTGTATTTTATTGTTTATGGTATTACAGTTGTCCCAATTTTTTCCCCTTTGCCTCCTCCATCCAACCCCTTCCCCAACTCCCTCAGGTAATCCCCACGCCATTGTCCATGTCCACAGGTCATGCATATATGTTCTTTATCTTTGCTTCTATTCTCTATGCTGTACTATACATCCCTGTGACTATTCTGTAACTACCAATTTGTATGTAATCCCTTCACCATTTTCACCCATCCCCCTGACCCTCCTTTCATCTGGCAACCATCAAAATGTTCTCTGGCTCTGGCTGGTGTGGGTCAGTGGATTGAGCGCTGGCCCATGAATTGAAATGTTACCAGTTTGATTCCCTGTCAGGGCACATGCTTGGGTTGTGGGCCAGGTCCCCAGTTAGGGGCATGCAAGAGACAACCGGTTGGTGTTTCTATTGGACATTGATGTTACTCCCCTTATTTCCCCCTTCCTTACTCTCTTTTTCTGAAAACAAATAAATAAAATATTAAAAAAAACTTTCTCTGTGGTTATGATTCTGTTTCTGCTCTGCTTATTTGTTTATTTTGTTTTTTAGATTCAGTTGTTGATAGACATGCATTTATTGCCATTTTAGTTCATAGTTTTTATCTTCTTCTTCTTAAACAAGACACTTTAAAATTTCATATAATACTAGTTAAGTGATGGTGAACTCCTTTAGCTTTTTATTGTTGGGGAAGCTCCTTATCTGTTCTTCAATTCTAAATGATAACTTTGCTGGGTTGAGTAATCTTGGTTTTAGGTCCTTGCTTTTCATCACTTTGAATATTTCTTGCCAATCCCTTCTAGCCTGAAAAGTTTCTTTTGAGAAATCAGCTGAGAGTCTTATGGGAACTCTTTCACAGATAACTTTCTCTCCTTACCCCTTGTCTAGAGAGTAGAAACCATTGCTATAATGGGGAGCATGAAAAAGAGAATAAATGAAGAGGAAAGAGAAGGGGCTTGGCCAGTAGGGATAAATGACAGTTTTGAACTGGTGTTTGCTCAAATTAAAAACCAAATGTTTCTGATGGAAACAGCCTTGAACTAATTGCCAAAGGTCTGAGGACTTTAGAGAACCAGTGCTGTGATCTTGGACATGGCATTTAATGTTTGTTTATCTGTATTCTTTTATCTGCAAAACACAAAGTACTATGCCTGCCCTACTTACCTCTCTGGATGATTGTGAAGACTCTCCATAAAACATACTGCATCGTAGGGAGGCACTTGGTTTTATTATGGGTGTGTAAACATTCATAAATCCTGCCTCAAAATCTACTGAGAAAGAAGTTGGGTACAAAAGAGTACCTAGAACTGAATTAATATTTGTGAGATAAAACAAGAGTAGAGGAGCTTCTGCTCACTAGTTTTGCCTGGTAGCAATCCTGGCGCTGCTCTAACAGAGCTGAGGACAGACTTCTTTGTGGGAACTGTGCCACTGGGAAAAAAGGGAGTTGGCCAGATCAGAGCTATGCTGTCTACTGACTTGGCTTTCTTGGTTATTTCTGTGTTGAGTAATACCTTTTTGGAACCATACAATTCTGAAGTCTAGGGAAAACAATGTCAGCTCAATTCAGAGTTCCTGCTCCACTTGTTTATTTATTTATTTATTTATTTATTTATTTATTTATTTATTTTACACCAGCATCCACATTTGGTTATTCATTGGCAAGACTGATCCATTTTTACATCCTCTTTTGAATAATTACATTTTTACTCAAGAAAGAAATAAAGTGTGGTCCTGGACATCATGGCTTATTTTTTTTCTTTTGAATTTTGTAGTTTCAATCAACAAAAGCAATTACATGATCAGATAATAAAAATAGGAATAATATTTGCGCAACTTCTACTACAGTCTACCTCTTTAGGTTTATAGGTAAATAGGTTTATAGTTGTGAGCACATGAAACAGTTTATTCTTGTATTGTTATTTATTAATATCATTATTTTACAGATGAACAACTATAAATTTACTTTTGCCACTCCCTATATCTGTATTATTTCAGTTAATTCTAACAGTGAAACTGAGAGCAGATATTTGTATTTATATCTTGAGGAAGTGAGATTTAAGATGAGCCACAAACACAACATTGTGTAGTAAATGGTGGATCGAAGATTCAGATCCAGCTTTGTCTGATTTTAAACCCCAGGCCCTTAATAACTTTGCTTTCCCATCTGCACCCCAGGGCATCTAGCTGAGGAGGGTGCGCAGTGTACTGGGGGAAAAGGATGAATAAACTAGTGTTTCTGTCCTCATCAAGCCCCATTTAATGTTTGGATGAGTATTATAAAAACTATTATTGAGGGATCCACAAGGCCGAAACAATAATCACTATAATGGTCGTTTATAGAAATAGTACATTTTTACAGATTGAGGGGAAATATTCTATTTTTAAGCGATAAAAATGGTAACAGAATGTGTGGTATATCTTGACTTCAACAAGGCATCAGACAATTTTTATTTTATAAAGTCTTTGAAGAAAAGTGTAGAAATATCATGTAAATGACAGAACAGAGATTCTGTATGGAGAATTTCAGGACTAATTGAAATCCTACATCAAAACAATAATGGTAGATTTATGCAATGAAATACTACTTGTCTGTAGAAAAGAAGAAAATTTTACCCTTTGCAACAGCATAGATGGACCTGGAGAACATTGCGTTAAGTGAAATAAGCCACTCAGAGAAGGACAAATACCATATAATTTCACTTGTATGTGGAATCTAATGAACCAACTGAACTAACAAGCAAAATAGAGACAGACTCATAAATAGAAAGCTCTGGGGGGGTTTATAGGGGTGGAGGGATCAGGCAAAAAGAAAAAGGACTCACAGACATGGACAACAGTGTGGTGATTGCAGTGGGTGGAGATAGAATAGAGTGTAAGGGGGATAAATGATACCGGAAAAATACAATAAAAAAGATTTAAAAAAGAATAATAAGAAAAAAAGGTAAAAAACATGAACAATAAAATGCAAAAAATACATATTTATCAACAATTGATTCTAAAAACAATATAAACAAACAAGCAGAACAGAAACAGACTCATAGATAGAGAACATTTTGAGATTGCTGGGGGGGTGGGGGAAACAGGTGAAAAGGTGAAGGGATTAAGAAGTAGAAGTTAGTTGTTACAGAGTAGTCATGGGGATGCAAAATACAGCATAGGGAATATAGTCGAAAATATTGTAAAACTATCTATGGTGTCAGATGGGTATGAAATTTATTGGGATGATCCCTTAGTAAGTTATGTAATGTCTAATCACTGGAGTGTACACCTGAAACTAATATAATAATATATGCCAACTGTCATTTAAAAAAACAAAAATTGTTTGAAAATGAAAAAAGGGAAAAAATTATTGACTAATATAGTCAAGGTCGAGCTGGAGTGAGGTTCTAGGGACAGGCCGTTGGGCTCTGTCCTAGCCCTTTACCTATTCACCTCTTTTAACAACTGACTTGGTTACCACATAACAAATCCTGTGAATTGCATATGGGTTTGAGAAATCACTGATACATTGGGTTAAAAATTAATCATCATTAAGGATAATGTAAAGCTTGGATTTAGGTTCAGGAAGTCAATTACATTTGTATAGGACTGATGCAAAAATAGTTGGGCTAGAAAAGATTTAAAAGTGCTGTAAGTTCATATAACACGATATAGCTGCTAATGGATGAAGCTTTGTATTCGGATCAAGAAAGATGTTCCGATGTAATCATCATCGGTTGTACTTTAGAAAAAATTACCATAGTTCCAGGTGTCTTCCTTTAAAGGAGATGTTGACCAGGCAGTGAGAGGCAACAGAGACAACATCTTTTTTAGAATCCACCAAGTACCAGATTATGAGCTAGGTGTCATCCAAATTTCAACATTCCTGTGAAGCACTTTTAAAGAAAACTGCAGCAACTGAACCTCAGAGAGGTTAGTAAGTTGTTTGGAACGAAGCTGACATTTGATCACAATTGATTTAAGTCCAAAGCTCAAATCCGCACTATTACACCAAGGTCCTAGAGGGCACTACAGGGACTGACCTGGGTGCAGGAATGAACAGAGGCAGGTAGAGTAGAGAAGGGAATTACCATTGATAAGGCATCTGTTGTTTGGTAGACATTTTACATACATAATCACAGTGGATACAGTAACTCACTGAAATAGGTATTAGCATGTCTGCATTTCAATATGAGAAAACTGAGGTTTAAGGAGCTAAATAACTCACATAAGATCACCTAATAAGTGGTGGAATCAAAATCAGGCTACTCATCTCTTTGAGTTTCCCAATTTCAGATATTACACACAGCACACATATTGATTTTGCCCAATTTATATTGTACTTTACTTTTTAAAAATCTCACTTTTTAAAACTTAAACTCAATTATTTAACTAGGAAACTGTACACAAACGCCTAAATGAGAAACCAACTATGCCAAATCTAAGAAAGAGAAACCAGCACTGCTTAGCCATAAGCAGAAAGAAACCATGAACAGAAATACATTGTAAACAAGATAATGTTGTGGATTCTAGCTAGATACTTTGGCCCGCAGAAGATTCTAGCTCTGAAGTCTCCTTTCTCTTTGTGAAAAAAGGAATTTAGCAAGGTTACTAAACCTTTTAGTACTTGACTTAAGAAGAATTGAAAAATTTAAATAGAGTAATTTTCTCATTGTAATTATGTATAATTCAATGCTTTTTAATGCAGTGTCTGTGAGATAGTTAAAATCATCTCGTGAACCATCTAAGGACATTGCACATTATACCAGTTGCTCCCCAGTGTTTTTGAATATACTTGTTACCATTCTTCTTAACTATCTTAAAGAATAGTGGGACGATGAATGTGGTGGGAAAAAAAAGAAAAAAGACTTGGGACAATCCCCACCATTTTCAAATCCTGGAGGGTTGACATGTAGGAGAGAGTACTGATTTCTTCCTCTGGCTCATAAAAGTCAAACTAGGGAAAAGTGTGTAACATTTTGGAATGCAACTTTCAGCCCAATATAACACACAATATGAACATTAAAACTAACCAGGGAAATGGTTCAAAGAGCTGAGCTCTCTACACAGGAAAACTGATAGCAGACTATCTTCCAAGATTGATAGAGAAGAAATGATTTTATTACTTGAGGGATTGGAGTCAAATTTAAGATTCTTTAGAACTTTAAGGTCATTTTCACCTCCACCATTCTCCAAGACTTCACGGTGCTTCTAGTAGCTCAAAGATCACTTGACATTTAAGATCCTGTAGTTGAGGCTCTCACCCTGCCAGGGGTGTCCGACCTGTAGCCCGCAGGCTGCATGCAACCCGGGATGGCTGTGAATGCGGCCCAACACAAAATCATCAGTTTACTTAAAACATTATGAGGCTTTTGTATGATTACATGTTGTAATGTATTTAATGTGTGGTCCAAGACAACTCTTCTTCCCGTGTGGTGCAGAGATGCCAAAATGTTGGACACCCCTGCGGCCTAGACAAAGATTTTTCAACCTCGGCACCGCTGACATTTAGGACTGGATAATTTTTTGTTGGCCAGGGGCTCTCCTGTGCAACGTGGGATATTTAGCAGGATTCCTGGCCTCTACACAATGGATACTACTCGCATGCCTTAGTTGCGACAACCAAAAATATCTCCATACATTGCCACATGTTTCTTAGAAAGCAGACCATTCTTGGTTGAGAATCTCTGCTCCAGGCCTACTTCTCTCTATGTATATCCACTCTTCTGAGACAGGAGTCCATAGGTAATTTCTTAAATATTTACATCTCATGCATACCTTTACCACTGCACTTAATGCATCTAACACATGTCTATTGAGCATCTACAATATGCTAGATGCCGCGTTATGCACTGTGGCTCCATGATAATGGGTACGGACCTGGTCCTTGCAGAGCTTTATGGGAGGTGGTTGAGGTTGCAGAGGTCGAAGGGAGACGGTACAGTCCTGTATATTATCACAGTTAACCTGCGTTTCTGTCTGTTTCCACTATTATCTTGTGATCTTTCTGAGAACGATGTCTTTTTAACCTTTTGATTCCCAGGACTTAGCCGAATGCTTGGAATATAGATGATGCTCAACAAATATTGACTGACTAAGTGAATGAGAAGGTAGGGGATTGGGTAAGGATGGAAAGTAGTAACCTAACCGGTATATTAAACATGAAACATATTGGAACACACCCAGGAGTATCTAAAAATATGACCGGGCATGGCCTACCATCCTCTTTCTAGCACGTTCCCTTAAAGTTAACGGATAAAAATGTGACCAAGAGAAATGATCAAAGCAGGGTTTTTGGATGTGACTCATTTTGGTGTATTTGGTCAAACTGCAACTTTACTAAATTTCGTTAGTAATTTCAGCATGGCATTAAGGTAAAGACCGTGAAGGTTAATGATTGAATTGACATTGTAATGCTATGTGTTCTATGCCATTAAAATATCTCTCCATTGAAATAACCACATCAAAATGTTCTATATCTGGAAATGACTAATTTACTAATATAAATGACTAATTTAATTAATGACTATTAAAATTTACATAAAGTAAGGAAGGAAGTACATGGCCAATAGAAAGGGAAATTCCTTATGGTACCAAAATATTAAACATCTTTTAGCTCAGTCATAGTGACCAAATCTCTGACCAGATCTATGTGTTCATGTCTTTCTAAGGATACAGCAATCTGTAAATAAAAATAACAAGGGCAGTTCAACTATGCACTTTATTTTTTAAAAAGGCCCTTCTGCTCATCATTCTTAGTGTGTGGACAGGGACCATATACTTATTTTTATATCATGAACAACACAGAACACTTTATCTTACTCATAGTAGGCACAAAACAAAATTTATTGAGGGAAAATGCAAAGCATGTCACAAGATAGTTCTTTCATGTACATGAGGTATTCTGTCATACTTTACCCATATTTATGCTGAGTATATTTCTGCTTATGTCTGTGCTTATTATTTCATCAGTGGCTTTGAGTAAAGAAGCCTGTACCCATCACACCCCAATAAACATCTGCTGTTTTTGTTATCAAGCATCTACTCACCTTCTCAACTTGTCTGGAAAACCACCCCCTTTCCATTCTCAGCTCCATCCCCATTCTCAAGGGAAAGGGTGTGTGAGTCAGGTTGAGATGTCACATTTTATACTGTTCTGCTTCAGCGATTGTTTCAGGATTGTCCAGCTGGAGCAAATAAAGTGATGGCAGTTTGTTTGATTTTGTCTGGAACATTTGGTGGAAGATTGCTTGTTTTATTCCCCTCAAGTCTAGCCATGAGAAAAGACATTCCAGATGATGGAGGCTGTGTGAAGGAGAGAGGGCGGGGGGAGAGAGAATGAGACACTGGGTACTATAGACATTGATGAAACCTGCAACAAAGTTGTGCCAGAAGCTAGTGTGACCACATGTTTTTTTGGTTATTCTCCTTTGGCTTAACAATTTGGGCTGATTTTCTGCCACTTTCAACTTAAAGTCTTTACTTACACATGCTCCAAACTCAAATTACATTTTATTCATTTCGTAGGTATGATATTATTATGCACACTATTGCAATGTTAATGCTTGGGGAAGGGGTGGAGAAAGTCTGAATCAGGGTATTAAGAGTATATAATGTACCATTAATTCATCTACTCTTCACTGAGTCTCTATTATGCGCCCTGGCACAAAGAATTCTGAAAATACAAACCAAACTTATAAAGGCAAAAACAAAATTGCTTCTCTTAGATGCTTTTCCCCTTTCATTTGTGCTAGATTTATATTTAGTGTCTTTTGCTTTTCATATGAGCCTTTCATAAATTGTAAGTTCCTTTATATATACATAATATTAAAAATCATCCCCTTAGAAATATGCAGAAGGGAAGGAATTTTTGCCATTCACTTATAGTTTCCCAAAGTTTAATTTTATGTATTCAAATTAGACTACAAGAATTTCTCAGAACCATTTTTTTCTTTAAAGCATCATTATTTTGTCACTTAACCTGATTTTCAGTTAGCTTTTAATTTCCATGTGAAATGCACACCTATCCAAAGGGGCACTAATTGTGTAGCTTTTATAAGATGGTAGTGGATGGTTTTCTGCTAGGGTAGAAACCCTAATTCGGCATGGCTTCTGGGAGCATGGACCCTACACGCATGCAATAGCTCTTAGTGTATAGCCTATCACATCCTTAGTTGGGCTGGGCATCTTCCCAACGTCGGAACCACTGTCAGCTCAAACCACGTGAGCTGTGTGCATTGGTGTCTGTAAGGAAAATCAGTCCTACCCGCGCTCTCAAGAATCAGGACCTACATAGGATTCTCTAAGTCTCAGTTGTCAACGTGGCATGTTGGATACATGTAAAATAAACTCTTCTGGTTGAAGGCGGAAAAAATTGACAACTCATTTCCAAAAATGTGTGAAATCATGTTAATGATTCCCTCAACAAATTCAAAACTCTATTTCTTAAGCTCTTTCTGACACTTGTCCAACATGAGATAGATTGCATGAGCTAAGGAAAATGTTAGGTCTGCTTTTGGCTTGAATTATGTTAGTTCAGCATGATAATACTAGACAGTTCATGTTGATAAGAAGCTGTGGTTGGGAGTTTAGTTAGTCTATAACTAATGAAAACAGGGAAATAACTTATTCAACAATAATGTACATCAAGCATCTATCTTCTTTATAGAGAAAATGTCTTAAGACGTAAGGTCTGAGCAGGAGAAATAAGAAAATTAGTTTTGGGGAATAAAGAAATATGGAACCGGTGATAACATGTGATCTCCCACTTTACTGATGAAGAAACCAAGGTCAGAAGAGGTGGCATGACTTTCCCAAGGCTTCATTGGCTAGGGGCAGAGCTGGAATAGGAACCCATAGATATTGATTCTATCTAGTGCTTATCCTTTAGTATTAAATATAGGATATCTTTATAACCCATTTTAGGGTACAAATGTAGATAGAGTAACACCAGGTCAATAGCATTTACTTTGAGCTTGCTGTCGTAGCTCTAAGGTGCTATGTGATTCTAAGGATTGGCAGTAGGACTAGGTGATGGAGCCACTCCTATGGTACTGAAAGCTTTCTTAACCAGGAAAAAAAAAGTCCTCCTGCACCAGCCTGGCATAAAACCTAGTTCAAGCTGAAACTCAATTCTCTTGTTTTGAAGTTTTCCTTTCTTCATTAAAATTCACGTACCTTTGACTGATGTGGCTCAGTTGGTTGGGTATTGCTCTGCAAAGCGAAAGGCTGCTGGTTTGATTCCCAGTTGGGGCACACGCCTGGGTTGTGGTTTGGTCCTGGTCAGGGCACATATGAGAGGCAACCGATTGATGTTTCCCACTCACATCGGTATTTCTTTCCCTCTCTTTCTCCCTCCCTTCCCCTCTCTCTAAGTATAAATAAATAAAATCCTTTAAAAATTTAGGCAAAACATATGCTTTTCCCCAAATTTCTCCAAATTTAATTGCTGTCCTGCAAAGTAGACGTAACTTTTTTCTAGCTTACTTTTCCCTCTACAAACCTCTAGTCTATTATCTTTTATCTTTTCTATATTTGAACTTTATCTAAGAAAGCCTCAAGGATGCTAATGGTGATGATAGATATGGGCTGTGAGATATGAGTATTTGTAAGTATTCAAATTTTAAAAAATAAACATAAATTTTACAAAACAATAAAGTACTTAAAAATGTAGATGTCTTTAAAAAAGATAATGTTAAAGAAATCACATATCTCTGCATTGTCATCAATATGTGTCACTTTAGCTTTACTCTTCAGTGCCTTTTATTATATTCCTATCAAAAAATTTGATTGCTATATATATGATAATATGCTATTCTCTAATCATGCTAGAGAGATGTTATGCTAATACTGTGAAAACTATTAATTCCTACTCCTAGAGGTAAGAAGGAAGATTAGTGTAAGTTGGTAAAGGGTAGGAAAATATCTGTGCCATACATTGCTATATGCACAGGGCTTAGCATCGTGACTATCATACTATAGACTTCCCATAAATATTGGTTTCATGAAAACAACAGAAAAAATATATAAGGCCTAGGACTATACTCATAGTCTCATAAAAATTACCTAACTGAGGGTTGAGCCATCTCTCTAATGCTAGTAAATGCAGAAGTGAGGGATGCAAATGTAACTACTACACAGATAAAGTAATTTGCGGGGTGGGGTTCAAGGATACTCCTTTGATGGGTTCACAAACCTGCATTCTCACCTAAGAGCTGGAAAATTGAGATCATTGTGATTTGCTATCCATTAAGGCTTCCTACTCAAAAGAACACAATTTTAAAAGGAATGCATTTATTCCATCTCAGATTTTTATGTGGTTTTTTTTTCTTTCCTTAAAGCCTAATGAGCTTGTCAGAGTTTCCATGGTGAACATGGGGCACCATGGAAACTGATAGATTTAGCTACATGAAAAGAATAAATAAAATAGGCAGGCATTTATTTCACTGTGCAATGACAACTTCTCTCTTGGATGGGAGAGGAAAGTGGCTTCTCATTTGACCCGTCTGCCCTTTATTCTCTGCGCCTCATGAAAACACAAGTTATGTTCACTGCATCATCTTGCTAACCCATGCTGATGCATTGTTTATCTCCTCGAGGTCCTACTTTTATTCCTATTTTGGTTTTACTTCAGGGTGGGTCTGTGTGTCACTGGTGGTGGTTGGAAAACCATGTACAATGTGAAAATTGTAGATGACAACCCACAATTGCAGTGAGCACATGAGTCATGAAAAAACTGAATGGAAAACTCTTTGCAGTCTACTGTGATGAGACAACATGTGAAAATAACTGCAGTCAAGATCCAGGTCCACCCTATACTAAGTGAATAGGAAGGCCAATGCCCCTGAGCCTCAGTTTTCCCATCTCTAAAATGAGTAAAATATAGCCTCTTCCTATTTTTTAAGGTTTATAGGCTTCCTATTTTATAAGGCTCAAGATGAGATAGTAAAAGAGAAGGCCTTTCAAAACAGGTCAAGGTCTTATTAGCAGGAGAGACTGACCAGCTGCAGGTAAAAATTACACCAATAAGCTGGTCAAAGTGTCAAACTGATTATACTATGGTCCTGCTCTTTGCCTCATACAATTAAACATTCAGAATATATTGGTCCTACCTAGTAGCTGGGGAGTTCTGACACAGCGTATTTCCATCTGAAATAGGGAGAAATGTGATCTTAAGAAATGAAGCTTTTCAACTTTCCTGTATGTTTGAAAATTTTTATAATGAAATGTTGGAAGGCTAAATCAAGGAAATAAAGCTCTTTGTTTAAAATTCTAGTCTCAATGAACAGCTGAATATTAACACACATTTACTATAGCCCTTTATGTTTTCGTCAATAAAATATAGGCAATAGAGCCATCTCTTGAAATTCAGAATTTATACAAGTCTATTGAGCAGCTTCTCTTGGCCAGGTACTGTGTTAGGGGGTACGGAGGAAGAATAGAAAAAGGAGACCATGGTTCTTTAGGAGACTGCAATCTTCTGGTGGAGGCAGACTAATGAAGGAAGAGCAGTTAACACCGAGAGGGAGAGAAAGAGTAAAGATTTCCTGGAGGGGGATGGGAGTGGGCAATTAAGCTGAAGAATTTGCCCAGGGGTGAGTGGGTAGTAAAATGAGGCAGGCACCATGGAAGGCTTATAAGGGCACTTCAGGCAGAGCAGAGGTGTAGTGCATGGTGGCAGACAGGAGGGAGAAGAAGCATCCCTACAAAGGACAGTCTCTTTTCTTCGGAAGGAAGTGAAATGTGGGGGTTGGGCCCTGAAAGTGCACACCATTGGCGGATTTTTCTTTTTGAGAAACTGAGCTGGTGAGGGTTGAAAGGCGCCATTAGAGACAGGGAATAGTAATACCAGAAAGTTACAGTGAAATGCACGTTGAATAATAATCCTTAAGGCTCTTTCAGTTCTAATATTGCATGAAGTTGTACAAGGGCTACAGAAAGAGCCAAAGAATAGAAACTTCAGTTTCCTTGAGACTTTGGAGGCACAAAAAATACCATTTGTTGCATACTTGGCCTTGGTCAGAATAACCATAATAACCAGGAGCTGGCTTGTGCTGTGTTTGGGCTAGGTTACCAGGTGAATATCAAAGCTCTGCACTCCTTTCTCCCTTAAAACCTCAGTAACCTTGAGAACAGTTTCCCTGGGGAGACCTGGATGGGCTTCAGAATTGTAGGAGGCCCAGCAGTTTAAAGGAGTCTCTGCGTCTGAGGGTGGAGAAGGGTGAGAGTCATCAGGAAGCCAAGATTTCCTGACAAGTGACTGAGCCGAGGATGCGGAATCCTGAGCAAGGAGTCCACAAATGGGAATGGAAGCAGAACTACAGAAGAGTGAGCACTTAACTGAGGAATGCAGACGTCCTGTCCCCTGGAAAGCCCATGGTCATTCCTTCTGTATAAGATTAACTTTATTTGAAGCTACACAATAATTACTCATACCATGTGTGACAGGCAACGGTGTCAGTAATGTTTAAAATTCCCTAGTAATTCTGTTACCCCAACAGGACCATAATCACTGCTTGATATATTTTTTCAAGTCTAGCCATTACTTCTATAGGCATTTCATGGTTTTAACCAAGCGTAAATGCCATTTTTTAAAAATGTAACATTTTATTATATAGAATTCCTATGTGGCTACATATTTCCCTTACTTGTTTTTAATAACTGCATAATATTCTACCTAGTAGACACATTCTTTTGTTTTTTATTTATTTTTAGGGAGAGGGGAAAGGAGGGAGAAAACGGGAGAGAAACATCCGTGGGAAAGAGAAACATCAGCTGGTTGCTTCTCATACATGTCCCAACCGGGTATTGATGTGCCCTGACCAGGACTAAACCCACAACCTAGGCATGTGCCCTGATCTGGAATTGAACCAACGACCTTTCTCTTTGCTGAACAATGCACGATCAACTGAGCCACACCAGTTGGTCAGGGCCTAGTAGATACATTCTAATTTGCTAGTCTCCATTGTTGTATATGTAGGTGGCTTTCATTAAGTAATATATTAGCTGTATCTGTTTTAGGGAACCAAGACATCTTTTAGTAGCATTTAATTGACTTCTTTTTTTACAATAACAGCCAGACATTTTCTTCACTTTTTTTTCTGAGATTTGTGTGTATGCAGGCCTAGGTCGAGAGGCTGTTTTATTGTTTTGGCTATTGGGGCTGCAAGGAGGAAGTATGGTCTTTAGAATCAGGAGAAAGTGGCAGGAAGAAAGGGTTAATATCTCCACAAGGCCGTGATGCACTCTCAGCTTCAGGGCTTCCTAATTTGAGTCTTTGGCTGGGTGACCAACCACCCTGGTGTGCCTGGGACTGAGGAGTTTTCTGGATTTTGAGACTTTTAGTGCTAAAACCAGGAAAGTCACCAATTAGCTGGGATGAGTTGGTCACCCTAGACCCTAGGAGGACCGAAGGAATTGAGAAAAGAATGAATCATGCATGTGAGCTAGCCCTATGTTATAAAAGCAGCAGTTCAGAGGAAGACTGCCCATGCACTGCAATGGAACATTATGTTTTTTTAAATTTAATTTAATTTCTTATTTAATTATGTTTTATTGATTATGCTATTACAGTTGTCCTGATTTTTTCCTCTTTGCCCCTCTCTACCCAGTACCCCCACTCCCTCAGGCAATCCCTACACTATTGTTCATGTCCATGGGTCATGAGTATAAGTTCTTTGGCTTCTCTATTTCCTATACTGTACTTTACATACCCATGGCTATTCTGTGACTGCCTATTTGTACTTCTCAATCCCCTCACCTTCACCCATTCCCCTATATCCTTGCCCCCCCCGGCAATCATCAAAACACTCTCTGTATCCATGATTCTGTCTCTGTTCTTCTTGTTTGCTTAATTTGTTTTTTAGATTTGATTGTTCATAGGTATGTATTTATTGCCATTTTTTTTATCTTCTTTTTCTTAAATAAGTCCCTTTGACACTTCATACAATAATAGTTTGGTGATGATGAACTCCTTTAGCTTTGCCTTGTCTAGTTAGCACTTTATTTGACCTTTCATTCTAAATAACAGCTTTGCTGGGAAGAGCAATCTTGGCTATAGGTCCCTGCTTTTCATGACTTTGAGTATTTCTTGCCAATCCCTTCTGGCCTGCAAAGTTTCTTTTGAGAAATCAACTAACAGTCTGATGGGAACTCCCCTATAGGTAACTAACTGCTTTCCTTTTGCTGCTTTTAAGATTCTCTTTATCTTTAACCTTTGGCATTTTAATTATGATGTGTCTCAGAATAGGCCTCTTTGAATCCGTCTTGCTTGGGACTCTCTATGCTTCCTGGACTTGTATGTCTATTTTCTTAACCAAATTAGAAAAGTTTTCTTTTATTATTTTTTTAAAACAGATTTCCAATTTCTTGCTTTTTCTTTTCTCTTGGCACCCCTATGATGTGAATGTTGGATGCTTGGAGTTGTCCCAGAGGCTGCTTATACTATCCTCATTTTTTGGATTCTTTTTTCTTCTTGTTGTTCTGATTGGTTGTTTTTTGCTACCTTATCTTCCAAATCATTGATTTGATTCTCAGCTGCATCTGCTCTACTGTTGTTTCCCTATAAATTGTTCTTTATTTCAATTAGTGTATTCTTTGTTTCTGACTGGATCTCTTTTATGCTGCTGAGGTACTCACTAAGTTCCTTGAGAATCCTTATAACCAGTGTTTTGAACTCTGTATCTGATAGATTGCTTATCTTTATTTTGTTTAGTTCTTTTTTTGGAGTTTTGATCTGTTCTTTTCATTTGGGCCATGTTTCTTTGCTCATTTTGGCAGCCTCTCTGTGTTTGTTTCTATGTGTTAGGTAGAGCTTCTGTGACTCTCTGTCTTGGTAGCATGGCCTAACATAGTAGATGTCCTGTAGGGTCCAGTGGCACAGCCTGCACTATCAGCCAAGCTGGGTACTCGAGGTGTGCACTTTGTGTGGGCCTAGTACACCCTTCTCTTGTAGTTGAGGCTTGGCTGCTATTGGCAGATCAATGGGAGGAACTTACCCAGGCCAGTCAGTTGCAAGGACTGTCCATGACCACTGACCACCACCCTCTGCCCTCCATGGAAGATCAGCTGTGCAGAGGCAGGGTGATGCTGCTCTGGCACCCCCGTTCAGATTAGGTTTCCTGGCCATTTCTGTTCTAGTCATCCTCTCAAGAACCCCCTAAGCCTGTGAACCAACTCCCTCTCCATGAGGCTGCTGGACTAGAGGGCATTTTTGGATCCAGGCTCCCTTTCAGTGTCAGACCTCTCCCAGATTGAGGAATGACTCACCATTTTAGGGAGAAGATAATTATTATCAAAAAGGGAAAACCTTAGCTATATCTGAGCAAATGAATTTAATTTAAGTCTATCTTCTTTTGCCTGTAGAATGGATTTGGAGCTGTAGATAAATGTCTTGTGTTTTGTTGGAGGTGTATTTCTTAAAAGTGAGAATGCAGAGGAATAGCGAGAGAGAAGCCTTATAACCCCAGACAGACAGAAGAATCAGCTTCAGCACAACCTGACTGCACCTGCATAATAGCATACAAGATGTGGTGGGTGGAGTGACCCTCAGTAAACCAGCAGGAGGGAAGGGCCCACCAAAGAACAACTCAACAACCATCAAAACCCAGTTATATCCAGAGAGCCAACATAAACAGCTTGAGGACATCCCAAGAGCATCAAGTTCAGAAGATCAAGAAGACTGCACCACTGAATCTCACAGGTCTCCTAACATAGAAGTCCATATCATAAACTCAGGGAGTCAGAACAGATCAATTTAAGAAGCAGACGCAAACAAGAAGAGTCTCACAAATAATGGGAAGACAAAGAGACAACCCCAATCGAAAGGAAAGGAAGAATTCTGAGAAAGAGTGCTAAATGAAATAGATGCAAGTAAACTATCAAATATTGAGTTCAAAACAATGTTTATTAGGAAGCTCAATGAGCTGAGTAAGAATTACCAAAAACTATAGGGAAGCTACAAGGAACTTACTGAATACATATCAGCATGAAAAAGGACATGGAAACTATCAACAAGAGCCAAGAGGAAATGAAAAACATGAGAGTGCATTTGCCAATAGAGGAATTTATGTTTCTCAATCTAGAGAGGCAACTTGTAAAATTTGCCAAAAGACTTGTGAAAGTTGGTAAAAGTTTCAAATTTGTGAAGAAAGAAACTTCAGAGTCCCGGACCCATTCCTCCTAAATTTCTCTTTGGTGACATTCTTTGACTCTGGTGGGGCCTGGAGTTATTCTTATTACTGTAACTCCTGGTCCTCCATCTGGAGCATTTACCTCCTGTTACCAGGTTTCTGACATTTCAGGGGGACATAGCAGCCCCATCCAGGCTCTTTCCTGCTGCTCAATTCCTTGGACTGAGACATTATTTCCACCACTCATTAACAGTCTTCAAAGCTTTTAGTGAGAGTCTGAACAGATCTTCTTGCTTGGTATTTAGGACCTTGGATGCCCTTTTCCAGTCTTCTTAAAAGATGTCAAAAGCAAATGTGAAAAATCTTGTGCTTTCTCTACAAAAATTAATAATTCAAATTATGTTTATGGTCTTTATGTGTTCAGTTTTCATATGTATGGCCTGTGTATGCTGTGTGTTTGTGTATTACATGTGGTGCATTCTTCTGCCTCTAGAGGGCATAACTAGGGTGTAATATTTTATTGGCCTAAAGAAATTAAATACTGGTATAAATTAAGCAGGATCCTCTGGTTTGGAAAAATTATTTGATATCAAAACTGGTTTTAACCCTGGCTGGTGTATCTCAGTGGATTGAGCGTGGGCTGCGAACCAAACGGTTGCCAGTTTGATTCCTAATCAGGGCACATGCCTGGGTTACGGGCCAGGTCCCCAGTGGGGGCCACATGAGAGGCAACCACACATTGATGTTTCTTTCCCTCTTTTTCTCCCTCCCTTTCCCTCTCTCTAAAAATAAATAAATAAAATAAAATAAAATAAAAACTGATTAAATTTGATTAATGTTTTCTTAAAGTTATTGTCAAATATATATATTTGTTTTACAACAAGGTTTTGTTATAATCTTTTAGTTAAATATATTTTACAACCTTCCCAAAGTTTAAATTTAAAAAACTGAGAAATGACTGAGTTATTCCAATGGCTCCTGGAACACCTCAAAGATTTATTCTCTCTCCTTATAAAAGAGAAGTTTTTGAGCAATTAGGCCTATTTATTTATTTTTTAAAAGATTTTATTTATTTATTTTTTTAGAGAGAGGGGAAGGGAGGGAGAAAGAGAGGGAGAGAAACATCAATGTGTGGT
Organism: Micronycteris hirsuta; assembly: GCA_004026765.1. NCBI lineage: Eukaryota > Metazoa > Chordata > Mammalia > Chiroptera > Phyllostomidae > Micronycteris > Micronycteris hirsuta. The sequence goes on along the minus strand of PVJI01009685.1, from coordinate 15,825 downwards.
TGCCTCTCGCGCATCCCCAGCTAAGGACCTGGCCTGCAGCCTAGGTATGTGCCCTGACTGGGAATCAAACCAGTGACCCTTTGGTTTTCAGGCCAGGGCTCAGTCCACTGAGCCACACCAGCCAGGGCGAAATTAGGCCTATTTAATATGCTCAAAATTACATGGGAAGTTTTGTCAAACAGAATAATAATAACTATATTCTATTTGTATGTATATATTTCTATCAAAATAGATGTTCTGGACATTTCAATCTGCCCTAGGAAAAAACTTGCAAAAAGTTAAAGCCAAGTTCAAACAGGAAACTCTCACGGCTAACAGGTATCCTGTCTATAACACTGGACAAGCCAAGGGTGGTAGTTCCCTATGGGGACATAAAGCAGTGGTACTCTGAGTATTTGTAACCCATACATTGGGAATTTATTAATCATTTTCAATGCTCAGTGCACACATTTGATAAGTCCTATACAGCATTTTAAAATCTTGCATACTGTTTGGTCTTTATATATTTTGAAATTGTGTGTTGAACGTAAAAAGATGGGCCTTATATAATTCTTTTATATCATTTTATAGTAATTATTACTTACCAAGAAATTGTTATATTGGAAATGTTATAGCTCACAAACAAGCAAAATTCTTTATCAGTTACATTATAATCAAATCTACAACCATGTCATTTTAAATTTTGTCATTTATAAACAGTCATTGTTTAATGCATTTGTAAATGTATCTTTGGAAAGGCTCATGAGAAGAACTCCGACTTACTTTAAATTACAGGTATCTCAGCAAGTCATATCTTTGATGTAAATGAAGATTTATGGAACCCTAAGGAATAACTGGATTCATGGAAATGGAGGCAAATAAAACAAAAAATGGATTCAAAATATTGCTAATTTTAAACCATTTTGACTTTCAGATATAAGGAAACTTTTTTTTCTCCTAGAGGAATTTAATAAGTTGTACCTTCATAAGCAATATTGGAACATTTATATTTTTCTCCCTATCTAATCCCTCCAGAATTCACCAACTCTTGATGAATAAATATTATTTTCATGGCAATATGTTTATTTGCATAAATCCAATATGAATCTATTCTGTTTACAATAGCCCCAGTTTGCAAAAGTAGTTTTATTAACCCAGTCTTTGTCTGGAATGTCATGATCAAAGAGTCATGCCTGGACTCTGGATATCACCTGAAAGCCTTAAAGAATTAAGATTGACTTTCAAAGCCAGTAAGAGCCCCTTAGAGAAATGGCCTGGTAACTTGCTTGGTTCGTGGAAGTCTTTCGAGGTTTAGGAATGAAGGTTGCTTTCCTGAAAGATGGCAAGGAAGGAACCTCAAGACATTTTGGTGTCCTCGAGAACGTGAGGACTCCACCCAAACTTATAAGTACTTCAGACAAAGCCAGATGGCAACTGTGTGGCTTGGCTTTGCCCTTAATGGCTGACTAAAGCTCATTCTGAAGGTTCCTTATAAAATTCCAGAAAAGCGGATTTGAATGAGCCTGTATGATCAATTACTATCCTTCTGGTGTTCATGCAAATAATCAGGATATATTGAAACTGGACTTAATGCATCATTCTCTTTGATAAAATGAGGGTGATTTTAGGGAGAAAAATTGTGTTTCAATGGAAATTACAATGTCCAATTTTCACCAACAAACTGAATTAAATCCTAATTTTTCTAGTTTTCTTCCAAGCTAATGTTTCATTTTTTTCCCCTTTCATCCCTTGACTTGGAATTATTGAGAGCTACTGATGTAGTTTCAGCCATACAGAATTTACCTCCTACTCTACCTCTCCCTTTTTGGGATTTTAAGGCCAATATCTGGTCCTGGTTTTCTTGGCTGACTCCTTTCCTAGGTGCTCTCGCAGCTCTTCTCTTTATTGTCAGTTTTGGGCCATGTTTCCTAAGATACCTTATGTCTTTCATCCAACAAAGCATCCAAGCTCTAGGAGACTCCTTTTGCAAATGACCACCAGCTACAGCTCTCACCTTTGGGGCTGTCCAGTTGCACTCTCTCCCTCTTAATGACCCATACCTGGATCCACAGGCAGGGACAGACAACTCTACATCCATAATCTGCAGGAAGCAGTTCCAGAAGAGACCTTCGTCCCTACTCCCCAGAATCAGGACAAGTCCAGGTCATTATGAATAAATCCATCTCAAAAACTAGAGGAAGGAATAATAGGACAAAAGCTACTTACTTCCTCAGGCCCTCTTTCCCAGAGTTGGCTGGACCCCATAAAGCACGACTGACCCTAATTGTTTCATAAGCCTATATCCTCAGGACTAGAAAATTACTAGAAGTGCCCAGAAGGCACGGGGGCTCCAGGAATTTACAAAACAGGGAAACAGGACATACTAGACCACAACGAGCAGACCAGATGCTGCACCCAAAGGTATCAGCTGCTGCAACCCAACTGAAACATCCTGCTCTACAACCACCCCGTTACCGGATAAAAGCTCACAGCCCCTGCCCCTCAGGGCTGGTGCCAGTGCCTATCTCAGAATGTAGCCCTTTCCCTCTCACGGGAAAGTAAAATAAAAACTTTTACTCTCTGCACTTTCTTCCTTTTCTGAATTCTTTCACAGCCTGTGTCATTGACCACCCTAACTTTGACCATAGTCTCTTGGTTCCTAACCCAAAGCTTTTTCCACTAAGCCATGCCACATTGCCATTTCTTGCTACTTGGCTTGAGTATGTAATTTTCTCCCCTTGTACAACTGAAAATAAATCTAAGACATTAATTTAGGTATGAGGAAAATTAGAATTGGAATTGTTTGTGGATAAACAGAAGGGCCAAAATATTGGCCTCGAGGTAAAGAGAAGTACTTTGGAGTCCAGGTTAACCTCCAGTGCTGGGGGCCCCAGTAATTCTGTAAAATATGCTTCCAAAACGTAGGTTAAGACACATTCTGCAGCTGGCAGAAACTGAAAATGAAACTTGTCTGTAAGGTTTGCAGCCCTAAGTGACCTTTCACTTTGCCTGAACTTACGCCTGTTGAGATCCTGTGTTTGCTAAAGGTTGAAGAGTCCCAGGTTTGACCACAAACAGCCCTAAGAGTTTAAAGGACAGAGAAGACAGGCAGATGCAACTCCAGGTGTGCCAAGAAAGGTGGAGGAGCTTGGGGGACAGAGAACAATAACGTATTCAGTTACCGATTCAAAGTACAGGACTGGAGTCCTGACTCCTCCAGCTCCTTCCTTCATTTCCCGCCCCCTAGCTGGGTGACAGCCACCGGACTAAAAGAACTGCAACGTAAGCGGTGATTTGAGAGAAAGACCACACCCACGGGAGCGGGGAGTCGGCTCTCGGGAGGAAAATCTTACTGGCATCGGGGAGGTAGGGAGCCAGCCCCTGGGCGCGGCCTGCAAGGGGGCCGGTGATCGCCGAGGAGAGCGGGGGCAGGACCAGGCCAGAGCTGGTGCCCGCTCACCAGCCGCCCGCAGTCGCAGGAGCTCTCGCCGCGCCTCCACCCGGTGCGCCCTTCTTGGCCCGCGCACCCCGCGCTGCGCTCGGTCGCTGATATGTGTGCCGCCCAGATGTCACCCCTGGCGCACATCTTCCGAGGGACGTTCGTCCACTCCACTTGGACCAGCCCCATGGAGGTGCTGAGGGATCACCTCCTCGGCGTGAGCGACAGCGGCAAAGTAAGCGGACGCGGGGTCCGGCGCAGCCCGACGGACGGGCCGGCGGGCGGGCGAAGGGAATCTCGCGCGGTGCCCGGCGAGCCCAGAGTTCGCTCGGTGCAGAGCGAGCGCCGCGGCTCCGGACTTGAACTTGAGTGCTTGCCTGCTGGGGCACGCCGGAAGAATTCTGGCGTCAGGTCCCTGGGTTGGCCTGGGAGTACCGTGCTCCCAGAGGCCGGGAGTCCCAGAAGCCGGGCGCCGTTAGTTCGACAGCCGTCCAGGCTGTAGTGGGAGAGGGAGCGAGGCTATACCCTCGCAAATCTTGAGAGATCATTAATAGACTGGAACCTCGCGTCATTCGTCTTTGCATATTTGGCGCCGGGCACAGTGCCTGGCACAGGCTAGGCGCTACGTAAAATTACTGTGAAAGGAATAACAGAGGAGGGGAAATTTGATCAGTGTTATTTAGTCCTCTACACGCGTCGCATAAGCAAAGTATTGATTTCACTCACATGATCATTCCACAGACAATATACTTACTAATAATGATTCAAACTAAATAGCTTGTAATGCTAGAAAGGATAGTCTAAGAGAAATTACCCACCCCACTCCCCTAACACACAGCCATAGCCATTTGCATCAAAGCAAGCAGCTCCATTTTAAGGTGCAAAATGTCTTCTATGAGTGTGTCTTACACACTTCCTTTCCCAAAATCAGGATTTCTACAAATGACACGGATAACTTAATGTCTAATACTTACTGTTCCATACTCATCGGTGGTAACTGTATCAATAGTGGCCTGGCCAGTGAAAGGCATTCGTTTTTAGATGAAGAAAATAGAGATGGGGATGGGATGTTTTTGAGCTTTTCCCCACCAGTTTGGTTAGCAAAAGTACAGTTATTGTGACTTGTCAGCTTGAAGCAACTATTCTTGAATAAAGATTCTTCAGAGTCAGTGACAGTTTTGAATCGTGACTTTTACATTTGGGGATAACTAAACCCTGTTTTCCTGTTTTCTTGTGGTGCTTAAAAAAATATTCTGTGCATATTCAGGGAGCTTGCTATTATGTTTCCAAGATGATCAAACTCTCAGAGCTCCCCCACATGGGGAGACCCCCATAAACCCCAAGACTGATGAATTATTGCATGTGTACTTGACCCCCAAAATTTGAGGGAACCCTTAGGCTGAAGGTAAGTCCTAAGAAGCAAAGAAACAGAGACTGCTAAACTGGGGAAAAATCAGAGATGTTTGCCTAACCACGAGGAGCTGTTCAACACAGGATTTTTTTTTTTTAAGATTTTATTTATTTATTTTTAGACAGAGGGGGAGGAAGGGAGAAAGAAAGGGAGAGAAACATCAATGTGTGGTTGCCTCTTGCGTGCCCCCTACTGGGGACCTGACCGGCAACCCAGGCATGTACCCTGATTGGGAATCAAACCGGTGACCCTTTGCTTAGCAGGCCAGCGCTCAATCCACTGAGCCATACCAGCCAGGGCTCAGGATCCTTTTTAAAAATTAATTTCCCATCTCCAGAATTTTAATTGGTAGGATACTAGCCAAGAGAGTAAGTTGGAGCACTGGCTTTAACCAATGGTGAAGAATAAGAAAAGGAAGTAATTTATCTAAAAAAATTACTTTTGCTAGGTGTGGTACAGAAGAAGAATAAAAGAGTATCCCGGATATACAATTAGTAGTTGAGTCAGCAAGTCTATTCCTAACTGAGGAACATGCTGAAGTAATAAATTTAGAAAAATGTCATTCCCCCACAAGATAAAATTAACTAGGAATTGGATACAAAGGTGAGTTAATCAACTGGTTTCAATTTATGGTATAAAATGTCCCAATCACTGAATTGATAACTGTTTACTGCTCTGCTCCTAGGTGCAAAGCAGTTGATTTCTAACTGTGTATAAAGGGAAGACATGTCATATATAAGACTTGATAGCCCTCATTTTGAAAGTGGGAATGCCTTGCCTTTAAAGTTGTTAAGATAAATATCTTATTTACTTAAACATTTTCAAGATTCTAAACAGAAAATTGTATCCTAATGAAATAAATAAGTATGAGGAATCATCATGATCATCATTTTTACTGAGCTCTGAAAGCTATTCTCAAATCTTGAGATGAATTAGAAATATCTAGGAGTGCTTGTTAAAATGCTGGTTCCGGGCATCATCTTCAGAGAACCTGAACCTGTAGGCCTGGAGTGGGCCCCAGGAAGTGGTATTCCAACAAAGGTCCCAGGAGATTCCAACATAGGTAGTGGGTGGGTTACATTTTGGGTAACAACAGTATGTAGGTCATGTGATGGGACCAGTTGTGTGGGTCTTGGGAGCTTAGTTCTCCACTTCAAGCTCAGGTCTGTGGTAGCATCTCAGAGAGAGGGGACATAACTTCCTCTGACCTTCTCCCTCTCCCTTCTAGACCTCATCCCTTATTTCATATAACTTTCTTTATGCCCAGAGAAAGGTAATAACTCACTACTTGTTAGCCATTAATTAAAGCTCATTCAAAATAAGGTTAATTAAAATTAATTCTCTAGTCAACATAATAATATTGGACATTTTGAATTCAGAGTTAGTTTTTCCTGTCTGGAAAGCTCCTTATTTCTCTATCAATTTTAAATGATAGCCTCACTGGGTAAAGTAACCTTGGTTGTAGGTCCTCGCTTTTCATCATCCTAAATATTTCACACTGCTGGCTTCTGGACTGAAATGTTTCTGTTAAGTAATCAAATGCCAGTCTAATTTTTATATACAAGGGTGCTCCCTTGTATATAACTACCTGCTTTTCTCTTGCAGCTTTTAGGATTCTCTCCTTGTCTTTAAGCCTTGCTATTTTGATTATGACGTGTCTCAGTGTAGGCCTGTTTGGATCCAAGTTGTTTGGGACTCTCTGAGCTTCCTAGACTTGTGTGGCTTTTTCCTTCACTGGATAAGGGAAGTTTTCAGTCATTATTTCTTCAAATAGGTTCTTGATCCCTTGCTCACTCTCTTCTTCTGGTATTCCCATGAGGTGGATGTTGTTACATTTCATGTTGTCCAAAATGTTTCTTAAGCTTTCCTCATATTTTTAAAATTCTCTTTTCTTTTTTCTGCTCTGCCTGGGTATTTTTTCCTACTTGTCTTACAAAACACTGACTCTATCCTCTGCTTTATCTAACCTACTTTTTATTCCTTCCGGTGTATTATATTGCATTCTTTATTTCTTACTGGTCCTTTTTTTATGGTTTCTATGTCTTTTTTCATGCTAGTGAGTATCCTTATAATCATTACTCTAAACTCTCTGATAAATTGCTTGCCTTAATTTCATCTATTAAGGTGAAATAGATGGGGAGTTCTCTTGTTCTTTCATTTGAGGTCTGTCTCTTTGTCTTCCCATTTTGGCTGCTTCTTTGTATTTTCCGCCTTAGATGTTAAACTAATCAGCTGTTAAACCAATCAGTGTTTATTCTAATCAAGCTGAGGTGTCATCCATAGTCAGGCTTAAGCACCACCGGGTGTGGCAGGGCAATTCCTGCAGGCAGGACTATTGCTTCCCCTCAGGCTGATGCCACTTGGAGGGGACTGCTCTGCCTGAGAAAGATGGCCTCTGCTGTATGGGAAATGACTCAGCACAGGGATCCTGGTGGCTGATCCTCCAGTTCTCTTCCAAGAGCCACCAGCCCCAGACTCTCCTCGAGCATCTGTAGTCCATTCTCTGGTGGACTCCCTCTGCAGGAGTCCAGGGTAAATGGCTGCAAATGAAATTTTGTGCATTGGCTCTTTAAGAGGCTCTCTGCATCTCCAGCCATCTTTCCCTGGCAGACAGAAACCCTGCTGCTTTTCACAGCTGGATGATATCTGGGTTTCTTTCTGGCTCTGGTACTGTAGGCTGAGGAGCCCAGTTTGGGGCTTAGACCACACACTTCTCAGGGGGGCCGCTCTAGCTGCTGAAATATCCCTCTAGAATGTCAGCTGCCACTCATGGGAGCCCAGCCCGCCCTCTCACGTCTCCTCACACTCTCTACCAGTCATGTTGTTGTGAAGTTGTTTCTTATATCTGTCCATGGTTATAAGACTTCTCTCCAGATAGTGTTCAGTTGGTTATTCTCGATGATTTCTCTACAATTTAGTTATAATTCCAGATTGGTCCTGGGAAGAAGTTAGTGTAGCTTCCACTTACTCCTCTACCATCTTGGATCTGGCCCAGCATTAGTTTTTCTACTCAGGCAGCATGTGGCTTTTCAAAAGAAAGCCCTCAGCATGTATAATTCATTTGAAGATATTTAATTAATCTTGAGACACTGTGTGCTCAAATAGTACTAAATTGCTAGATTCTTTCCACATGGCACAGGTTGACTTTAAAAATATATAACGATGCCTGGGCCTTTCCATGCACATTTACATGGAGGCAAAAGCAGGAAGAGAATTATTTTGGAGATAATGTGCTGGGGTGGTAGGGAAAAGTCTTATGGAGAAACAAATTTGGTCTTCACTGTTTATCTTCTCTGAGATCATGGGAGAAATACTTTACCTTTCTGAGTCTCAATTTTCTCATTTGTAGAATCAGGTTTCCTTTTCTAAATATTAAATGAAATAACATATGAAGATGCCTGGCCCTTAGTGGATACTTAACACATACATGTTCATTCTGTCCCCTTCCCTTGCTCTGCCCCTAGCAAATTCTCTACCTATTGCTCACTGCAGCTATTTTGCATATTCCCATATGGTGGCATCCACTCAGGACAGCGGATGGAGAAGGAAGCCACAGGTTGCGATGAACTATGTGGGAAAAGGGGAGGTCACCAGGCCTCAGCTGTGCGGCCTCATTGCTCATCTCATTGACCGGCTGGGTCAGAAAGATACATCTGAGAAGGAAGATTTAAAGAGCATTTGCTTCTTTAAAGCAGCAGCTTGGATAACACATGATTTTCAATATCTCTTTCAGTTCTCACGGTGTTATTGTTCCCAATTACAGATGGGGAAGTTGAGACTCGAGAAATCATACATTCAGACATGGTTGTATAGCTGGATTTTGAATTCACAGGGGTCAAAGCGCATGTTCTCTTCACTATAGGAGACTGCCTTTCTGTGGCACAGGTCCTGACCTCAAAGAACTTGCATTTTTAGCAAGGGAGCTTAGCCTTGGACCTGTGATAAAAGCAGACAGATTCCTGAGCCAAAGTCTGGGCTCATTGCTGGGGATATATCGATGAATGAAACATACAAACTCTGCTCTGTTTTAGCAAGGTTGATAACTAATGATACATTAACAGAAAATGGGGGAGGAGAGAAGGCTTTCCTAAATATGAAATGACACTTAAATTGTGATCTGAAGGATGAATAGAAATGAAGTGGGTAAGGCAGGTAGGATTGGAGGTGAGGAAGAGTCTTCTAGGTGGAAGAAACAGCATGTGCAAAGGCCCTGGGGTAAAAAAGAAAGTATCAAGGTAGTTAGAGTTCAAAGATATAGAAGTTATGACTGGAGAGGTAGGCAGGGCAAGATCTTGGAGGGCATAAGGAGTAGTGAGAGGGCTTGGGTCATGACAAAATTTTGCATTTTTTAAAAAGATGAAGAAGTGCTGGAGAGGAGTTGATGCAAGCAAGAAGATTAGATAGAAGCCTGTTATGGTAGTTTAGGTGAAACGGGTAGTGCATTAAAAGAGAGAAGCAGTGTAGTGTATCGATTAACATATGAACTCTTTAAGTGTGCTTCTCTCACAACCTCTGTGAATTTTACCAAGTTTACTGAACAATTCTATTTCCGAGCTTCCTCATATAGTATAGTATAAACTATTACTATAGTCTCCCTCATAGGGCTATTGAAAGGATTAAAAGAATTAAAAATTATAAAGTGCATGGATTAATGCCTTGCATGTAGCACATGCCCGATAAACACGAGCAGTTATTATCAGCAATGAAGATGGAGAGAAGTGGACAAAACTGGTAGCTATTTAGGTCTACTGGATTTGATGACAGGGTTGGAAAGATGTTTGGGAGTGTGTTAAATCATATGGTAGGATACAGATTGGCTGGTGAGAGGAAAAGCGTGATGAAGGAAGCCAAAATTGAGGTGACATTTAAAGAATACATAGAATTTGGTCATTCAGAAATTGATTAAATAGCTCTGGGAAGGAAATAAGTCAATATTCTTTAATTCTCCAACCTGCTGGGACCGGAGACTGCATCACCATCTTGCTTTGCCAGGAACTCTCACAGTGTAAATCACAAATCTTAGTGGTTCTGTATCATCCTTTCCTTCTGCTTGGGCAGGTGAAGACCCATCTTCCCGCCAAGCTCAGGACCTCAGAATATCCTGTGAACTTGAAGAGGGAATTTGGGCTAAGCTTTTCTTTCTAAGCTTTTCTTTCTGAGACTCCTTCTGAGTCTGCCAAATCAGAGATTTGCTTTCATTAGAAACATATGTTCATGCCCAAGTATCATGTTATTATCTTGTAAATTCCTATTTTGTGGAAGGCAATTGTTTTGTTCCAAATGCTCTGGGCAGGCACTGTTGGTTACCAGCTCAATAGCTATAACACTGGCTTCCTTTTTAACACATCTGAATTTGATCTTCCTGTAAGATACTTGGCTTGCAGATACATCATGGTGTAAGCCAGTCTTGGAAATCATAATCCAATTTGCTGGATACTTCTTTTCTCAGCTTCCTGGTAGCTCACGGTGGCCAGTGATGACATTCTGACACGCAGCAAGTCAGCTTAAGGCTTCTGGAAATATTTCTCTCCCTAATCAGTGGATGCAGATGTGGGAAGAGAAGTCCTTTGTTTTTTGGATGCTGTCACGTGAGGAGTGGAGCTGCTGCTGACACTGTCGGAGACAAGGAAAAAATTAAGAGGATTTCAGGGCCACTAACCTCGTCCCTCTTTGAATATCATTGAATAGTTACTTATCCCTGGAACTACCTATTCCTTTCAGACTTCTTTTGGGAGGTAATGTACAATAATATCTTCGTGATCAACACCTCTGTTAATTGCAGCCCAGAGCACCACTACTGGTTACCCTGCTTTTTCAAAGAATTACATTGTTTTTCACAGGAGTGCTAGCTGCCTTTCCCCCATTTCTATCTTCTCGGTATTGGCGACACCTGTCAGTGTCTTTTGAGGCACCCACATCAGTAGTCGAACCCGGCTGACTTTCCTCTGTGATGTCATTTTGCGTACCTCTTTCTGCTGCCATTGGCTCTGTCCAGCCATTCATTGTCTCTTATCTAAAATAGTACAGGAGTCTCCTAACTGCTTTCTCTTCCCCATTCTAATGTCTCCTCCACATTTCTGACAGCTTCTCTCTGGGAGCATAGGTAGTAGTCTGTATCTCATCTTTTGCAACCATGTGTGGCTCTCTATTGCCTCTACGGTCCAAATGCCCAAGGAAGACATTCTAGGCATGACATTATTTGGCTCCAATCTGCTATTCTAATGCTTCCCCCTGCTCCATCCTTCTCTCTGACAAATGGGAGTAGGATTACCATGACTGGTTTTCACTGTGAGGGATCCATGAGCCAAGGATTGTCTATCCATGCCAGCATATCAAGCTCTCTTATGCCTCCACTTTGTTGGTGTCAATCTCTCAGCTTGGAATAGTCCTCCCTTTTGTTTTATTTTCTTTTTATTAAACTAAATCATTTAAAATATATTTTATTGATTATGCTGTTACAGTTGTCCCAGTTTTTTCCTCTTTGCCCCGATCTGCCCAGTAACCCCTTTCCCTCCAGCAATCCCCCCTCCCCCACTTAGTTCATGTCCATGGGTCATGCAAATAAGTTCTTTACTTCTCCATTTCCTATACTATTCTTAACCTCCCCCTGTCTATTTTGTATCTACCAATGATGCTTCTTAATCCCTGCGCGTTTTCCCACATGCTCTCCCTCTTCCCTCCCAGCTGATAACCCTCCAAATGGTCTCCATAACTATGATTCTATTCTGTTCTGGTTGTTTGCTTAGTTTGTTTTGTTTTTGTGAGTCAGTTGATAGTTGTGAATATGCTGTCATTTTAATGTTCATAGTTTTGATCTTCTTTTTCTTAAATGAGTCCCTTTAACATTTCATGTAATAATGACTTGGTGATGATGAATTCCTTTTACCTTACTTTGCCAGGGTAACACTTTATTTGCCTTTACATTCTAAATGATAGCTTTACTGGACAGAGTAATCTTGGTTGTAGATCCTTGCTTTTTACCACTTTGAATACTTCTTGCCAGTCCCTTCTTGCCTGCAAAGTTTCTTTTGAGAAGTCAATTGATAGTCTTATGGGCACTCCTTTGTAGGTAACTCTCTTCTCTTGCTGCTTTTAAGATTCTTCATATTTAACCTCTGGCATTTTAATTATGATGTTTTTTCATGTGGTCTTCTTTGGGTCAAACTTCTTTGGGACTCTCTGAGCTTCCTGGACTTCCTGGAAGTCTATTTCCTTTGACAGTTTGGGGAAGTTCTTCAGTATTTTTTCAAATAAGTTTTCAACATCTTGCTCTTTCTCTTCTCCTTCTGGTACCCCTATGATTTGAATGTTGGTACATTTAAAGTTATCTCAGAGGTTCCTAAGCCTCTCCTCATTTTTTTTTTTTGAATTCTTCTGTCTTCTTCCTGTTCTGATTGAATGTTTATTTCTTCCTTTTGTTCCAAATTGTTTATTTGAATACCAGCTTTCTTGCCTTCACTGTTTGTTCCCTGTATATATTTTTTATATTTCACTTAATGTGTCCTTCATTTCTTTCTTTATTTTGTGGCCGTATTCAATGAGTTCTCTGAGCATCCTGATTACTGGTGTTTTGAACTCTTTATCTGATAGGTTGGCTATCTCTGTTTCCTGTAGTTCTTTTTCTGGGGTTTTGTTCTGTTCTTTCATTTGAGCCATATTTCTTTGCCGCCTCAATTTGATGACCTCCCTGTATTTGTTTCTGTGTATTACATAGAGTTGCTTGTACTCCCTTTCTTAGTAGTGTGGCCTATGTAGAAAAGGCGCCTGTAAATTGTGTGGGGCGGGGCCTTAGGTAATTGCCAGGGTTGGGCAACTGCTTCACTGTTTTGTGGCTTTGTGAGGGGAGGTGCTCAGAGAAGGGACAATGCTGCTGCCTGGCTTCTGGAGGCCTGTCTAGCACTCTCCCTGCTTCCAGTCACCTCACCTACCTCTCATTTGTGATTGATGTCCTTCCAGCTGCTGCTGGGGGGTTTGTGTGCATTCTAAGCCTGTGTGGATGCTTTAAGTGGTGAAAATCTGGCAGTTTTTCTGCTGCCCAACTCCCCCTGTTTTTTACAGCCAGAGGTAATGGGGGTTTATCTTCCTGGTGCTGGAACCCTGGGCTGTGCAGTCTGGCCTGGGGCTGTGATGGTTTTCTCCCAAAGTGTCCCTCCCGATTTTTATCCATCATGTGTGAATGTGGGACCGCTGCTGCCTCTCTGCACCACACCACCTTTCCCCACTGTCTTAGTGACTCTGCCCTTCCTACCTGTCTGGATGTAGTGGCTTCTTTAATTCCTTGGTTGTCGACTTTCATATAGCTAGATTTTCTGAAAGTTCTAGCTGTTATTTGATTTTGATATTTGGTTATAATTCTTTCTATGGTTGCATGAGGAGGCAAAGTGTGGCTACTTATGCCTCCATATTGACCAGAAGTCAGTCCTCCCTTTTATATCCGCTTTTCTATTCCACCTTTGCAAAAATGAAATCCTGTTCTTCAAGGCCCACTTCTGATGTTCCTTATTCCCAAAGGCTTCCCTGGCCCTTTCCCCCTGGTTAGAATAAATTACCCTTTGTTCTTCCTTAAAATTTTGCATATATATCAAAACCAGTGTCCCCCTAGTGGTTAAAAGCATGGGTTCTAAAGTCAGAATATGTGGATGCAAATCCCAACTCTGATACTCACTTGGATTAGTTTCCTAACATAGCTGAGACTTGGCATCCTCATTCATAAAATGTGGACAATCACAGCACCCTGGAGAAGGTGCGAGACAAATGAGATAGTGTGTGTAAAGCACACTCAGATTCTTCTTATCCTGTTTTTCTTCTCCTTGCTCCCCCCGTGATTGTTGCAATGTCTGCACATAGACCTTTTGTGTCAGCATGGAGGGACCTAGACATTATTATGCTAAGTGAAATAAGCCAGCCAGAGAAAGACAAGTACCATATGATCTCACTTATATGTGGAATCTAATGAACAAGATAAACTGATGAATGAAATAGAAACAGAGGCATGGATACATGGAACAGATGGACAGCTGTCAGAGATGGGGAGACTGGATGAAAGAAGGTGAAGAGATTAGCCAAATTAGCCTATAACCCATGGACATAGGCAACAGTGTGGTGATAGCCAAAGGGAAGAGGGGTGGAGCTCGGTGGGGACAGGTAAAGGGTGAGGGAAAATGGGGACATCTGTAATAGTGTCAACAATAAAAATAAAGGAAAATAAACGTCATTATAAAAAAATAGTAAATGATCTCAAAATGTTAAAACCTCAGATCATCTAATCTTATACCTCAAATAGGTCTATTTCACCTGTACCACATTTTTGTCCCTCTTTTGTTTAAATGTTTTTAATGATTAATATACCAGAAATGTATTGATCTAATAATGTGACTTTTTTATTTCTAAAATTTTAAGAACATCAGTTTGAGCCATACCCATAAAATAATTGGAAAGTCCAATATCAGTCACTTTGGGACTTCTGTTTCCTTTCTTTCTACTCTATAAGATTCCCAGAGCTTTTTATGATCCAACTATTCATTCATTCCCAGATATTGATTCAGTATTTGTTATGTCCCAGGCCCTGTTCTTATTCTGGGGCTACAGCTTGTTCTTTGAGGACAAGACAAAGCTGCTATCCTCATGGAAAAGGGATCTTTCATATGTGCAGTTCTTAAATAAAGATAACTCTTATCTCTAAGTCCATGGTCACTGCGGCTGCCCTGTCCTTTGTGGCTACGTGATGCTGCACTTGGGTGCTGAGCCCGATCATCGGCCTGCCATCACTACTCTGTCCTGTCCAGGCTGGACATGGCCTTCACCAGGCCGCTCAGGGGCAGCTCTACACTGCTGTGCTCAGCTTGTTCAAGAACAACAGTACAGAGTGCTGTGGTCACACTGGTCTTAATAGCTGGCTTCCCCTTCTAGAGGAGAACAATGTTTTACTCTTTCCTGGTGCATCCAAGTTACTAAGAGAACAAAGTACAAGATTCTCAACTGGTCATTCAACTGCAATGGCAACTTTTTATGAAGAATTTCATGGTATGTTTAAATTATGATCTAAAAAGTTGGATCAGTTAAAATATTAGTAGCACATCTCATATTAAATAGTTGTGCATTAGATACTATAAGATGAATAAAAAGGAAATAAATTTTATATATAAGTCATCTTCTTGCATTGCATCTGGCTTCTTGCCTAATAACCCTGGATTATAAACTTGTAGACAGGAGGCACATTGACAGTGATATTGGTCATATTAACAGCTATAATAATATTGAACATTTATTAGACACTTGTGATGTGCTAAGCACTTGCTGAGTGCTTTGCAAAGCACAATTCTACTGACTGCTTTATAAAATGAAATAGTTCTTATTTTATAGACAAGAAAAGTGAGCTTCAGAGTGTTAATCTTAACCCTGAAATTAATATCTGATGACTATATGTCAAATGAATTTTCTTTCTTCTAAAACCATTGTGTAGCTCTTTGTTTTTAAATAGTCAAACAGCCAAGTTACAATAGCTTCCCTTACTTAACTTGTTAATACAGATTCAATCCCTAAGATTAAAGGACAGATTTGTCTCTTTTGATACATTTTCTAAACTTGAGCAATAAATGTTGTTCTTTTCCCAGAAGATCTTATCTCAGCATGACTTTGAATTGTTTCCTACCTTAAAAGCTGCAACCTTTTCCTTCGTGAAAACATCGTTTAGTTGACCATATATCACATTAATTTATTAACTCTCGAGGATAAATTACTTTAAGTTTAACTTTTTTAACTTTCACAGCATCTTTACTGATATCAAAATCTGTATGATATTGATTTCTTTTTTTAGTGTTTTTTTAACTTTTTAAACGATATTTTATTGATTATCCTGTTACAGTTGTCCCATATCCCCCCCTTCATGCCCCCCACCCCCTTAACCCCCCTTTCCCCATCCTTTAGTTTTGTCCATAGGTCATACACGTAAGTCCTTCTGCTTCTGCACTTCCTATACTATTCTTAACCTCCCCCT